>WSUB01000075.1:12406-191659 GCA_019633425.1 Tulasnella sp. 424 | reverse complement strand
ACCTCGAATATGGTGCATGCCCATGCCCAGACATCGCTCTCCAGTGTGTGCTTGGCTTCACCTTCCAGGAGCTCTGGGGCCATATAACGAATCGAAGCTTTCAGAGACTTTGATGTAGTGAGGCCCGATGAGACTTCTGACTCCTCGATGAACGTGGCGAGACCAAAGTCGCACAACACTGCGTCGGGGTTCTCATTTACGAGGACGTTAGCCTAAAGAATCTTTTAGCCAGCTGTCGTCCTAATAAAGAAGGTCAATCGCACCGGTTTCAAGTCTCCGTGGCAGATGGCTGGATTGCAGTTGTGTAGGTAGCTCATCCCGGACGTTATACCTTGAACCTGGATGGAGCCGCTCTCAACTGAACGGAAGCTTCGAGAGACGAACGAAGAGATGGCTTACGAATCTGAGTCGAGTAGCCAAATTCGGCTTTTCTCTGTTTATATACTCCTTGACGTTTCCATTGGCCATGTATGCTGACACGAACTGAGCGCATCCGTAGTTGTCGCTGAGATAGAAACCAACAAGTTTAAGGATGTTAGGGTGCTTCGCCGAGGCCCAAACTTTTAGCTCCCGGGCGAGACGCTCATTTGATCAATAAGCATCAGTAAAGCGATGTAGGATAGAAAGGAGGCTCACAATTGCTACGCGACGCCGAGCGCTTTGTGCCTGCGCTATCCGCAATTGCTTCACGGCAACTTTGGTCTGCGAGTCCGAGGACCTCAGAGCCGCCAGAAAGACTTCGCCGAAGCCCCCAGCTCCAAGTTCTACGTCATCTTCAAGAGTTAGCTGCGAGGGATGAATGAGAAGGTGAGATAAATCGTCCAGAATCGATTGCTAGAAAGACAGGATCGGTTATTTCAACAATCCACACCTCGAAGTCTGGGCGCTACTTACCAAAATGTCGTGGTCCATCCGTAATTATGTGTGATACCACCTTTCCTATCGTTTTGATGTAGACCTGGTCGAGCGGTCTAGACTGATAGGATCGAGGGGTGAGAGTAGTCAGGGATTAAACCGTCATCTTTACAATATCCCACGGGTTTAGCAAGGAGCACGATACCAGCCCAGATGATATTCGGGACATCTCAATAAGGACCGCCTGAGCCCTGTTTACCCCTGGACCGGGTGTAGTGTGACTTTCTAGAATAATATTAGTAGAACTAAATAGAACCTACAGCGACGGCGTCGATGGCTCTGGAGAAAACGGAGGAAATGCCTACTCGGGTTCGGGTGGCAATGCCGGTTAGCGACAACGTCGCCTACAACGGTGACCAGGGACTTCACTCTTCTCGGGTATGTGTCGCTTCCTGAAGCCCCTGTTAGCTGTGGGTTTACTGAACATTTCAGACAACGCTGGAAAAGGCGGCAAAGCTACCAGAGGCTATGCTTACGCTGGTAGCGGCGGCGACAACCCTGCGTAATCTTTATTCCGACCGCTCCACTCTTTTTTGTTCATGCTTCGAGCCTAATGCGGTATTAGGAAACATTGTCTAGGGAACAAGAAAGGCGCATTCGAACGAGGTGTATAGTTAGCGGCTGCGAATACAATGGCTCAGCCGTAAAAGTACAATGCTTGTATGGACCCTCAAGCTGTGCATGTCCAATCCTCTAGCTTCCTAAACACGAATCCAGATCCGCCGGACCATGCTACGGTAAACTTGGTCTTATACTCCACATGAACCACACATTCAGTCCATTGAGGATGACAGAAAGCTGTATCGGCAATGCGCATTACACCTGGAATGTCGATGCCTCGCTCAGGAGCAAAGAAAGACTGCTGGTATGCCGACTCTTCGCACTCTTCGACGATCTCGGGAGTCGGCGGCGGTTGGGAGACAAATGGCCACGGTAGCTCATTCCCTCTATGGGGAGCCACTTCAGGGAAGGTCTCCTCCGCTTCCTGCAAGGCATCCTGTCCGACGAGTGGGTCGTTTAAAAAGGCGATAAACGACCTCTGACCACCGGGAACATTTGGATCCCCCGTAATTTTGATGCCCTCCAATATTCTGGATCCCGGGCGCACATGGTCTCTCGATACTCTTACTGGGGTCTCACCGAATGGCTTGGTTGGCCGTATCCCAGAGAATGGTCCCAAATGGTGATAAGGGTTCTTCCAGTCAGGCTGGGTAGTGGTGCACGTGACGTCGTCCGGTGCTACCGCTAGACTACCTTCCCATGGCCAGGTAGACCGGAAGTCTTCCTCCGTGAGTTCCCGGACCCTGATCAAGAGGTACTCCCAACCGTGTTCCCCGTATGGGGCAACGTATATTCCATTATAGATCAATTGGTTGGGTACCTTGGGGAAGGAGGATGGCCGACGGATGGACAGGAAATTGGCCTCTGGCACGCCGCTTCCAGTCTCCAGCACAAGGCCAATGGACGGAATTTGGGGTTGCTCGAGCCCCCCTTGACGACCGCGATGGCTCAACAGTTGGGAGAGCAGAGGCGGAGGATACGGCGCGTCTGCGAACGAGGAACCCCATCTCCTCCTCACGATTCTCGTCTGGCCATACTCGGGAAGGTGGGCGAGGTGGTCGGCTAGCTTTTCAATGAAGTACGATGTCGACTCGTCAGCAGGTGGATCGTCGTCGTCAAACACCAAGTCTCCTGAGAGAGCCTCCAAACCTGTTAGCCTTCGAGCCAACGGTAGGAAACCTTCGAGATCCAAGTCATCCCCGTCAAGGAGTTGGAGAGTGGAGCTGCCGCCTGGCTGGAACACCACCTCGAGCGGATCATTCAATGGAGGCACCGAGGTGCGGTCTTCAATGACCTGGACTGGTGTTGCTACCGCCCGGAAGAAATGATGACCTTGGTCGCCGTCCGTGGAATCCCTTTCGTCAATCACAATGGAAATCCTCCAAATCCTGCCCTTCCCAAATCCAGCGGCCATCTCAAGCCACCAGCCCAATGCCCACTCCACTCGCTCCAGTAGCTTTGTTGCGATCTTGTACCATGCCTCGGTTGTCGTCTCCGTCACCTCTAGGCGTAGAGCGACAAGGAACCGGTTGCGGTTCCTTTTCATGAACTCTTCATCGACCAGAGTGTCATTGGGATCGACATTGTCTTTGATGACATTGAGCGCGACGGGAAGCCATATTTGTTCGTCCGAAGCGATAGATTTGTGCCGACGTGATGTGGAACCAAATCGAACAATATCGAAGAGAGGAAGGAAAGAGAGAATGTAGACGATTAATTCGTTGGGGAAAGCGTCAAACAAGTTCCCCCGCGGCATGGCGGAATAACCCCTGGTGAAGGAAGAATCATCCGTTGGTGGTGGGTCCGCGTTCGATGACATTATGAAGGGAAGGGGTGAAGTCGGGGGGAGGGCGTCGTCCGCGGATGTTCCCGGAATCCGCAATGACGCTGTAGCGATATCCAAGGCCTCAAATCCATCAGGGAGGATGATACGATTAAGAATGTCGGATGAGGACGGCCTTCTTACTGGATCAAGGATCCAGCAGTCTGGGATAATGTACTTCAGGTCGAGTAAGGTGGGATGGGAGGTGATATGACCGCCCGAGACTAGGCTGTCAAGCAGGTCGACCAATCCAGGGTGTTGCCCTCGGACGAGAGCCACCAGAACGGCCCCGTCCCCTTTTTGATCGTGAAATGGCACGCAGTCGGTGAGGACCTTGGCGGAGGTGCGTGTTAGCTTCCCCACAAGACCTCCATGTCTAAACAATTATAGTCACCTCGAATATGGTGCACGCCCATGCCCAGACATCGCTCGGTAGTGTATGCTTGGTTTCACCTTCCAGGAGCTCTGGGGCCAGATAGCGAATTGAACCTTTCAGAGACTTTGATGTAGTGAGGCCCGATGAGACTTCTGACTCCTCGATGAATGTGGCAAGACCAAAATCACACAAGACTGCGTCGGGGTTCTCATTTACGAGGACGTTGGCCTAAAGAATCGTTTAGCCAACTGCCGTCCCTGCTAAAGAAAGTCAATCACACCGGTTTCATGTCTCCGTGGCAGATGGGTGGATTGCAGCTGTGTAGGTAGCTCATCCCGGACGCTATTCCTTGGACCTGGAACGGAGCCGCTCTCGACTGAACGGACGCTTCGAGAGATGAACGAAAGAGATGGCTTACAAATCTGAGTCGAGTAGCCAGATTTGGCTTTTCTCTGTTTATATACTCCTTGACGTTTCCATTGGCCATGTATGCCGATACGAATTGAGCGCATCCATAATTGTCGCTGAGATAAAACCCGACAAGTTTAAGGATATGAGGGTGCTTCACCGAGGCCCAAACTTTTAGCTCCCGAGCGAGACGCTTATTTAATAAACAAGCATCAGTAAAGCGATGTACGATCGAAAGGAGGCTCACAATTGCTACGCGACGCCGAAAGCCTTGTGCCTGCACTATCCGTAATTGCTTCACGGCAACTTTTGTCTCCGAGACCGAGGACCTCAGGACCCCCAGAAAGACTTCACCGAAGCCCCCAACTCCAAGTTCGTCGTCTTCAAGAGTTAGCTGCGAGGGATGGATGAGAAGGTACGATAAATCGTCCAGAATCGATTGCTAAGAAGACGGGATCGGTTATTTCAACAATCCACACCCCGAAGTCTGGGCGCTACTTACCAAAACGTCCTGGTCCATCCGTGATTATGTGTTATACTACTTTCCTTTATCGTTTTAATGTAGACCTGATCGAGCGGTCTGGACTGATAGGATCGAGGGGTGAGAGTGGTCAGGGGTTAAACCGTCATCTTCACAATATCCCACGGTTTTCTCTATCCTTCACGGGATAAATATTCACTGTGTCAGGAATCGTAATGTATGTACGCTCGTGAGAATTAACCTATGGTACAAGGTGTACTTTTTACGTGTGTAAAAGTGTTGTTAAGAGAGACAGAGATGATTGCAAAGGTTGATGGTGGAGGAAAGGGACTAGAGAGGTAATGATATGGAACAACAGGGTGGGTTGAAAGCACTATCGAGAGAGAATTATGCAAGAGGAGGGTGACCCGTGAAGGGGAAGAAGAGACAGTAGGAATGACGAAAGAAACACTACCCCTTACACAACGCCATGAGCAACATGAGCATGCCCAGGTGGAGCGGGCTTTTCTTCCACAACCGAGTGCCTTCCATTCATGGTCGCGCTTTCACTAGTACTCATCCTAGTTCCACCCGAAGTCACAGCCCGAATCGTGTCGACGGGGCCAGGGGGAGATTGCCTTGGGTCGGGAGTGTCTTGACCTGGGTTGATAGTCCAGTACTTGACGTGTTTCAAGAGGGAGTAGAAGAACGTTGCGAGAATCGAGCCAAGGAAAGGGCCGAGCCAGTACTACAGCGAAATGGAGAAAGGTTTGTAAACGCAACGAGAGGAAGGGTAACGCCACTTACGATCCAGTGGTCAGTTCCGAAGCTAGTAACAACTGCGGGTCCGAAAGAACGGGCGGTGTTCATGGAAGCGCCGGTAAAAATGACGCCAAAGCTGGAAGGGGGGCGGGTATTAGCACTCGACATAATATGGCACAGGATATGCAGAGTATTCTCACAGATGACCAGCAAACAGAGTCAATCCCACTCCAATAGGCGCAAAGGGAGTCGAACGGTGTTTCTCAGCGGCAAGCATCAGCACCGAAAGGACGAGCTAGCGACAAGGCACCGAAGGCATGACGTCATCAGTCTCACCCCTGTCGATCCGCGCCATATTCGCGCCAAGGGACTTACAGCGGCAGTCAGGAACATCTCAATAAAGACTGCTTGAGCTCTGTTCACCCCTGGACCAGGTGTGGTATTAACTGCCAGTGTACCAGGGAGAAGAGCGAGGAGGACGCCAGAAGCTGCGATTGCACCAATCATCTGTTGAATAGGCGTGAATGTTAGCCCAAAGTGGGAGTAATGATGGAGCTAGATTTATACTCGCCTGCGCAAAGCAACATAGAGCCCAACGAACGGGTCCAATGGCGCCAATGAGAAGGAGGGCCGTGGATACAGCAGGATTGAAGATACCGCCAGTCACACTAGAGGATGAAAGCTTTAATACTCAAAGAAAGTGTCTGAGAAGGGGGTAGTGCGTACCGGTAGAAGAGCCAGACTGAGATAAGAAGCGACAGACCCATGCAGGCCGAAATGTAAAGCAATTGATCGATGGAGGCGACTGAGTTGATAGCCGCTCCACCTTCAGAGTCTTGGGAGGCAGCGGCGACGGAGGATTGGTTGGAATAAGCAGCTGCTTGGATACCGCCTGGAAGGCAAACCGGGGGGGGGGGCTATCAGCATCTCGCGCTGAGCTACCATGGAGCGACTTCATACCTAGACCGAGCAAGAGGAACAAGAAAGTCCCACAGAACTCGAGAAAGGCGGCTTGAATGTCGATCTTGAGACTGCCGAATATACCATGCTCCGAATCTGGGTTGTGTAGGCCCGGGATGCGTCGTCCACTCGCGGTGCGGCGTGCCATGTTGCTAGAGAGCTCGAGGTGCGATGCAAGGGAGGAGGGGAGGAGAAAGCGTGAATGAGGTGAATGAGGGGAGCATTGACGGGTGGTTGGTATAAAAAGGGGAGGGCTGGTTGTTTACGAACATTGACATTTGGAGTGATCGTCAGAATCGAAAGGGGCGACGGTTGGTTGGTGCCTGAGAATATGAATGACATCATATAGAAGCATTACATCACCTCTGACCAGCACCACCCAATCATGAAAATCATTTCCGTAGATCATTCGCAGATCATCCAACTTCCGGATCGCCAGGTCCCACTTTGCGGCTGGCTCATCTGCTCATCCGTCTACCGCGCCTGCTTTCTCTCGATATGGCTGCGGCTTGAGCGCTTTCATCAACGCGCTATGTCATGTTTAGGGGATGACGATCAGATGAGCGTGTTGAGGGCTTGCGAGTGTGTTATCATGGTCTTAGGTGGGCGTGGTCCGGGCTATGTGGAGTAAAAGACGCTCAATTAGACTCCACGTTTGCCCATTTCCAGCCCATTCCAGCCAAGCACACACGCACCACATTCACTTCACTTTTATGCAATCCTTTTGGAGCCTAATGTATTATTATCTTCCACGGCTCCGGGGCCCCTTTGCTTCTGAAGCTTCTTTCGCCGGCTCCGAATAACCAAGTCCGAAGAATACTGTGGAAAAATCCATTACACTTCTATCTAACCTTGTGCTATCCAATAGACCAAATATTACAATTCGTAACGTTCATCGTTCACTATCCATCGACACATCCAGCATCTCCTCATCATCATCGTCAACGACGAAACTCCCCAACTCGTACTCCCCAACCTCGCTCGACATGTCACTCGACCTTCCGCCACCTCTTCTCCTGCCTCCTTCTCCACCAGTAAATTGGCCATGCCGCACTGGCCGCTTGGCGAACGCAGGTCCACCTGGCCTAACCTGCGTCATCAAACCCCTCCTATACATCGCCGTCTGATCGTAACCCTCGGGAGCTTGAGTGCCAGGTCCATACGTAACGAAGCTCGTGTCGTATTCGCCATCACTGCAAGTGTCCCCGTCGCTCACTTCATCTCCAGAATGTCCCGCTTCCATCTCAAACATCGCATGACCAATCCTTGAGCGGACTTGCTTCTGCTTCCGCCGGGGTCGACGCGGCGGTGGGGAAGCCGCTTCTGCTTCTCCCAGAGACTCGATGCTCGTATCAGCTATGGTGATGTGACCTGGGGAGGGCGGGTGCAGTTCCACTATACTTTCGTCCTGATCGTCCGAGTCCGGTACCGCTCTTGATGGCCCCCGTCGTAACCGCCCACCTGCACCAGGACCGCGCACCGGGAACGACATGGACACCTCAGGCGACGACAACTCCATCGCTGGCCGTGACGGCACCTTGGGGCGCTTAAACCCAGGCGCTCGCACGTCGAACGACGAGTCCACATCTAAATCCTCCACCGCTGGCTCATCATCCACAGCCATACTATCGTCACCAGCCGTCGTCGACGAAGGTGCGTTCGGGATGTCAATCTCGAACGAGGTATCCTCCAGCCCTTCCAACTCCCCGACCCTCGAGGAAGACGACCCGACCGGCGCACCCGATGGCATTGTCAATGGCTTCCGTCTCGGCACTGCAAACGGAACCTTGAATGCCGCGGGTCCAGTGGACCTCGCCAACCCTAGCGGCGGCGGCTTCGGCTTGATCTGGACGGTAGGTGAAGGGGGATTAGGTCGAGACGGCTTCATCCTTGGCGCCCCAGGTTTCGCCAGTGTTCGAGGCGGCCTATCATCATCATCGTCCGACAACAACCACGACATGCTCTTGTCCGTACCACGAGAAGACTCGGCGGGTTTGCTACTTGTCAAGACCGCCGCCGCCACCGAGGGGTTTTTCTTCATTGGCGGACGTCCCTTGGCAGGTTGCGGTGCCTGTTCAGGAGAGCTGGGGATGACAATTGGGGAGGCGCTCCGCTTTGCCGGCTCTTTTGGTTTCGACTTCGATGAAGAGGGTTTCGCAGCGTTGAGTTCGGAGAACGGTGGGGTTGCTTTTGCTTTCCCCTTCCCCTTGTCGGCCTTGATAGTCGCCGCAGCTTTGACCTTGGGAGCCGATTTCACCCCTGCGCCCGTCCCTGACGACTTGGGTTTCTTCTTCAAGGGCGGAAGGTCCTCCGCATCCTCGTCCGAATCCATACCCTTGTCCACCAAATTCTTCGCGGACGTGAACCCAACGAGCTTTGACCCAGAAGCCTTTGCTGGAGGCGACATTCCAGATTGAGTCCATGACTTGGGTAGGGGTAAATCCGGCAGCTCGTCGTCGTCGTCGTCGTCCTCTGGCGCCAGCATATCCGGATCGTATTCGTCCAAACGGGAGTTTGACGGCGACGGGGTCGTCTTGGCAGCTTTCCCCTTGCCCTTCGCACCTCTGATGATGAGTTCATTGACAGGGACGAATCCCTTGGTCGCTCCTTCAGGTATGTCCATCGCCAGCGACCCTCCCGCGGACTTGCGTTTCTTCTTCTTGACCCCATCGTCGTCACCTCCAGCGCCCGTCTTGCGCTTCCGCCCCTTACCACGGCCTTCCGTCGGCTCGTCTCTCACAAACTCCTCGATCTGCATCACTTTCTCCACACACTGAGGCTTGTACTGGTCTGGTAGGAGCCGCTCCACGTCCGCGTATAGTTCCAAGTCGTCTCCACGAACGATGGCATCCTGGACGTCTTTGTAACTATCTCCTGCCTTCTGATAATTGTATTCTTCTCGACCAGCGGCTGAGAGGACCTCTATCCGGCCCTGGCGTTTGCGACCCGTTCGACCGATACGTTGGAGCTGAGCGATATTAATGGGATTAGAGATTGAGAATCGCTGTACGAATGAGCGTTCATGCGTACCATACGGATTGGGGTCTTTTGGGAGTCGTAGCAGACAATCAAATCGACTTCGCCAATGTCTAAGCCTTCCTCACCAATCGAGGTGGCTACGAGGATATTGAACACACCCTCCTTGAATTGACGGACAACCTAAATAGCAAGCAGCGAGCAACAGTCAGTCCGACTGTCCCCCCCCCCCAGACGTGGACCGCATCACTGACCTCAATCTGGTCCTTCTGCGCGATGCCCTTCTTGCCACTACTATCAACACCCTGGCCGACGAACCGCGTCGGCCTTAACGTCGGAGAATGACCTTTTAAGACTCCCACTATCTCGTCCACACAATCCCGAAACGTGCAAAACACCATCACACGAGTCGAATCTGCGTCCGGAGTCGAGTTGAAGTGTCGCAGTGTGATATCAAGGAGCCGCTCTAGTTTTGGGTGATTCGGGAAATGACCGTTCCTGGCTTTACGTTGCGTGTCGATTTCCGCAATGACTTTCTTGACAGCTGGATCGCTATCCGTCTTTGGTGGTTTACGTCCCTTTTGAGCGGTCTTTTTCTTTGGAGCGTCGTCTTCTTCGGTAGGGTCGATAGTGCCATTGAGGGATTTGTAGCACATCGCCGGGCTCTGTTCCATCTGTGACCAACGCAACCAGAATGAAGGACTATGTTAATCGTGAAATCTCATGGAAAAGAGGGCGACAGAGCTTACCAGGTACCCCATAGCCCTTGCTAATCCTTCAAGCTTCGAAAGGACACCGTATGCCCAAGGGTGTGACCTTGATGCCCCAGTGCGACCTAGCTCGGCCATGACAGCTCTACATCGGTAGGGATGCAGCCGAACGACATCCGAGATGGAGACTATCCCTGCTTTTCCTAACTTTTCAACCATGGGCTGGTGAAGTTTTGGCGACGTTTATCAGAAGGGTCAGCGGCGGGGATAGTTCACGATCTTACCTCCATAGCCGCAGCGAGCAATGCCTTGATCTTGTTAACGGCGCCACTCATGGGTACAACAGTGTGAACAATATCCTAGTCGGATGGTCGAGGGTTAACAGCTTTCCTGTTACACCAGTTCCACGGTCCGAACCTTCTTATGAATGTACTGGCGAAGATCGAGAGAATCCTCGTTCCGAATCTCGATGTGACTTATATGCAGTGAATCCACTACAGCTTGGACCGCTTCAGTTTTCCCGCCAGGTGTTGCACTAAGAGCCAGGACTCGGAAGTGGGGGTTCTTCGCCATGAGATATCGCACAACTTCGCTATACGCGTATCCTCCTGTAGCTCTGTGCGCTTCATCTAGCGAGTGGAACGATGTATAAGACAACCAGACGATTCGGACCAACCTAGGCAGAGTAGGAACCTACCGACTACAAGGAGGACGACGTCCATAACATCGCAGTTCTCTGCCCGCATGTCATTGTAGAGAGTTTGAGGGGTCATGAAGAAAACGCGCTTGTTTTCCCACTACACAAAGTGTCACCAACGGCCTAACGGACGTTCAACAGCGAACTCACATGGCGTTTGCGTTTAGCTGCTGGAATCTGGCCAGTAAGCTCGACGGTATCGCTTCTTGGTATCCCGCATGTGTGGTGACAAGCCTCGATTTGTTGAGCCACGAGAGGTTTAGTAGGAGCCACGAACACGACCTTGCCTTCCGGGAACCAGCGGTAATCTGATAGCGCAAGGTTAGACCGAGTCACTTCACTATGCCCCCATCATTCGGTCCAGCTTACAGTTTAGCATGATCACTCCGGCGATGAAGGTTTTCCCAAGTCCGGTCGGGAGAGCCACCAGTGAATTCTCAAAGAGGGAGTTTCGCACAATGTTGTATTGATAGTCGCGTTTTGGGTGATTTAACGGGTAGACCCACTCCTTGGAAGCTTCATCATCGGCTTGTAGTTTCATTGCAGGTGGCTAGAGAGAGATCTCGTCAGTTCTCGAGATGGCAGGCGGAGCGGCTTGGGAGGTCCTTACCGGTCTGAGGAGAACCCCGGGATGCGGAAAAAGTATTAGTACACAGAAATGCCTCCTAGACGGAGGAAACATCTCACCCGACTACGAACACGGGTCTGTGAGCGGCCTTTCGAAGGAATGATCGAAAACGCAAACTCACGAGGTACAAACGGCGCAGGGAACTGCTCAAAATCCATCTCCTCTTCTTCATGTTGTTCTTCTTCTTCATAGCCTAAAGACTTCCTCTTTCCTTTGCCTGCCCCTTTCCTCTTGCCGGTGGCCGAAAATGCGGTTCTGTCCCAAGTCTTGGTCTTGGCGGATTTCTTTCCGAACGGATGAGCACTCGTTGTACGCGAGGGTCCTGGTTGAGATTGATTGGAAAAAATCTCGCCGGTAAGGGTTGTTTGACGTGTCTGAGATGGTGCTTTCCACTGGTTGCTTTCGAGCACCGCGATCGCGGCGAGGTCGTCCTCATCCCAATCGTCATCGAAGTCGATTGACGCATCGGCATTGGAGTTAGTCTTTGAAACCGAAGCCGAAGCTGGTACAAAAGGTTTGGCAGTATTCGAGGTCGAAGGGAAACTTTGTGGAGTTGGTTTCGTTGCGGCGGCAGAGTTAGCTGGCCGGAAGCT
The DNA here is from genome assembly GCA_019633425.1 of Tulasnella sp. 424. NCBI lineage: Eukaryota > Fungi > Basidiomycota > Agaricomycetes > Cantharellales > Tulasnellaceae > Tulasnella > Tulasnella sp. 424. The sequence continues at coordinate 179,791 of WSUB01000075.1, read as the reverse complement.
GGTTTTGGACGTTGTGGTTCGGGGTGGAGGCTGCATGGTGACCTCGTCGTCCTCTGAGAGGACCATAATTGTGTCCGAGGTTTCATGGGGCTTTGAGGCTTTATCAGCATTTGTTGAAGATGAGCTGCCAGCGGTTCGGAGTTGGGTTTCCGTGATATGATCGACCTCTTCGAGGTAGGCTGAAGGCAGCTCCTCAAACTCGTAGTCTGAGGCACTCATTTCCAAGAGTAATCCCAAGGTAGTCGCTTTTATTCCACGACGTCCGTACGCCGGTCGATTCCGCAATGATAAAGTCGAGAGGGAAGAGAGAAAGAGATGAGGTCGTTGCTGTCTGGACTGACGCGGATGTTTTGGTTCGGGTAACGTGACCAGAACAAACAACGCGTCGAAAACAAATTCGACTGCTGTGATCACTACTAAGAGTAAGTCATTTTCGCAAAACCATGCATGGGAGAGGTTAGGACTGAGATTGCTCTTGTCACTTTTACATCTCTTTCTGGGTGACCGTACCTGTTGAAAATTGCTTAGGTCCTCCCGTCGAACTCTCTTTGCCCACAACCGTAAACAGACGGATCCGCATCGGAGCATGAAGTCCATAGCACACAGCTAGGAATCCCACCTCTCTCTCGCTCTCTCGTCTTCTTGCTCTCCGTCCCACAGGGGAAGACGAGAGATGCCTGTTTCGACCTCCAGGAAGAGATTTGGTGAGATTTCGTTCTTCGATGAGAGGTTGGAAGAGCGCCGAAGAAGCCTGGATGGCTGCCGGTGCTTTTCTACAACAACCTTGAATGCAAAAGAGATCTCCATCAATGCGGCGCTGCGGATCTATCAAACGGAGACTTGACTCCCGACTCTAACCTTCCAACGCTGCTTGGCGGCCCGAAGGCGGCGGCGCGGGTTGGACTTATTTTCAGCACCTAACCGCCAGCGACAACTTGACGAGTGTTCTCAAACACCAATATAGCAAGATTGTCCACGGGGCCCTCGTCTATATTTTCGTGGGCAGCATCTTATCACGAGCGCTTCTCAGAACTCGATCCCTGATTGAATTGGACAGCTGTGGGTCTGACACTTCCACACTACTCGCGGACTGATTAGGAACGCCGGAGCATTAATGAAAATGCTTCTCATCATGCATCCTGCGCAAAAGTATTTTGCCAACTACAGTGGGCGTGCTTCTGACCCTGTCGTCTCGTGGCCGCTGAAAGCACGGAGTTTCGCCGCTTCGTGCTTCTTTCCGGTGCCCTTGGTCGCGACGACGTCCAGGCCGGGCCGCCCGGCAGAGCGGATCCGTTGGGACAAGACTTTAAATTCCTTTCCATAGCAGTCCAGCGAATGAGCAGCCACGGCTACCTCGAACAACTTCCTATTCGAAGAACACCATGAAGTTTGCACTGCTTGGCCTTGGAATCTTCCCCTTCTTCGCCTCCGCTACCGTCCCACTCTATAGTAAGTCTTCTGGAATCGTGGAAGCAGCATTAGCTCATCTTTCTTTCACAGACCAGTGTGGGGGCGAAGGCTGGACTGGCGAAACGGACTGTGTCGATGGTGAGTAAACGAACTCTGAAAGGCTGATGCACAAACGTCTAACATGCGGGACCAAAGGTGCGGTGTGCCAAGTTATGAATCCATTCTACTCCCAGGTATCTTAATCTTCTCTGTATCTCGCATTCTCTGCTGAGTCCTTTGATGTTTCCCGTGAACGTAGTGTGTTACGAATCCTAGTAAGTGACGCGAAGTTGCCTCTACTGAGCTATCTAGCGGCCGCTGAGTGTTTTGCCCCATCTAGCCCCCACATCGAGCCTCCCAAATCCAACAAGTTCCGCTGGTGCATCCACGTTCACGGGTGGGGTTGCCCTATATGGTAAGTCCTTCCGCAACTCGGCCCGAATCAAGGGCTCACGCAAGAAATAGGCCAGTGCGGTGGTAGTAACTACAACGGAGACGGCGGCTGCGTCAGCAGTAAGTGTAGCTCACGAATATGAGGGGTTCAACAAAATGATTGAGCACTCATTTCATAGCTGCTATCTGCAAGCATTGGAACCCGTACTACTACCAGGTAAGATTCTGGAATCTTAGAGTCAAGACGCAGCACTTATATCATCCTTTCAGTGCGTAGCACCCACAATCCCATCTGGAGCTCTTACAGGTATAGCTTCCGTTGTACCCATTCGCACGCCTTTCTGATCCGCCCCGAACGCAGTGGGCCAGAATGGGGAGGGCAAATACAGCACGATCAGCCAAGCACTCGCCGACACTTCAAGGTTAGCATTATTCCGCGTAACGCCTCTCCCCAATGTACTGAGGGGTTTTCCGATTAGCAATGTGATCTACGTCTACCCGGGTAACTACACCGAGCAAGTCGTGATCTCTCGGGCAAACATCACAATCTATGGCCAGACGTCTGACAAGCTGTCTTACTGTAAGCCAGCTCTGATCATCCTTTGTCAACACTGGCTAACTGGTGTACGTCATAGACTCCAACATGGTGACCGTCAGCGGCAATCGTTACGCTGGCGGTGCTGGGAGCAACGACCTGAGCGGCACCGTCCGAGTTTTGGCTGCTGGGGCTCAATGTGCGTTCAACGCAACGTATTACCTGGCCCTTTCTAACGAGGCTGCAATTAAACAGTGTACAACTTGAACATCGAGAACACGTTCGGAAAGCCCATCGACCAGGCCCAGGCGATTGCGCTCTCCGTGCAGGCAGGACCTTTCGCTTGCTACGCGTGCCAGCTACGGGGTTACCAGGACACTCTACTCGCCAACAAAGGTGTTCAATTTTACGGCAAGTCTCTCATTCAAGGTTCCGTTGACTTCATCTTCGGGCAATATGCGTCGATCTGGGTTACTGGCGGCACCATCAATACCGTAAGACCTTTATCCAACCTCACGGGAAGCGAGCTCTTACATATTGAACGGTCCGGCTTTTGCTAGGTCGGAACCGGTTATGTGACCGCCAGCGGGCGCCTGAGCAACGATAGCACCTGGTATGTCATCGACAACACAATTGTGACTGGCACGGCCGCGGGTCAGGCGTATCTTGGACGCCCTTGGAGGTGAGAATCGATGCACTTTCTTCTGACGAAGAACACCGCTGAAGATTGGCCGCAATCAGGAATTATGCCCGAGTTGTCTTCCAAAACTCTGTAAGTTTTGGCAGGTTTGATTCACTCGCGTGCGACATCAACTGACGTGTAACACCTTTCAGTATCTCGACAGCAACATTGTTAGCGCCGGCTGGAAGAACTGGAGCGACACCGATCCCCGAACTGATAATATTCTGGACGGCGAGTACAACAACACAGGGTAAGAGTGACACCCCATAAAGTCGGGACGGGTGCTGAATTTGGCCTGTTCCAGCCCTGGTGCATGGAATGCCACCAGCCGACCCAGCTTTGCTACGCTCCTAACTGCTCCAGTCGATATTACGTAAGGATTACCCCTACCCTCTTTTGACACAATCGGAAATGCTAATTCTCTGTCCTCTACATAGCACCGTGCTAAATTCGACAAGCTGGATCGACTCGGCCTATCTGTAAAGTCAGTGTGGTCGACTACATATATATACATATTCATGTGTACACGGGTTTCGCGCTCTGGCGACCAAATATACCACTTGTAGAGATGAAGAGAGAGAGAGAGAGAGCCCTAATGATCATTAAGCTTACGAGCCAGTTCACATACGACCATCGCCAAGAAAACAGGGTGAGGGCTGACCGACGGGGCAAACTACACGATTACAGCTAATTCTGTTGACAGCCTCGGTCGACTTAACGGAGTCTTACCTCCCTGGAGACTATGTGAAGGCTAATTTCTGTGTCCTGTAAGACTGTGCTCAATTCGACAAGCCGGATCGACTCTACTTATCTGGGCAGTCGCTGTGATGGACCGTACACTTGCTTTCGCATCCTGGAGACCAAATATACCAATCGGAAAGAAGAACGAGAGCGTGGCATCCCCAATAATTACGTGATATGCGCTGATCATCGAGAAACAACGTGGGGAAATCGAGGGGATCGGGAGACAAAGCGGGCGCTGGTCCATAACATCTTCTAAATACAACGAGCCTTCCCGCCACCCACAAGTGCATTGGTAATTAACAGGAGACTAAACATTTCCCAATTAGTTGGCTCAGTATTGGAAGCCGGGGTTAGCTCGGTGTTCTCGGGGCTTCAATGTTTCTGATCCCTGTTGTCTCGACGCGGCTTGGCAGGGCTTGGCAGGGACGACAAAAATACTGGCCAGGTGCCAAGAACAGGCCCTCAGGATCCGAGGCTGTACCAGCACAAAAATCCCAGGTGCCATCGTTCACCCACCCTTCAACGTCTGTCCTCTCGCTCCTTCCGCACTCAACTTCTCGAAGCCTTCTTAAGGCTCGCACTCCGTTCCTTACCCATGAAACTCAGCCTGCTTCTTGTTTTAATCTGCTCGTCAGCAGCATCAATAGCGACACAACCCCCTGGGTATCGCCCGGCCCGCCTCAAATCGAACGTGGCTCTCAGTAATGGTGAACGTTTGAAGAGAGGTTTGCCACCAGCTCGTCCTCGAAAGCTATATACACCCGACAAGGCAGGGGGTATGGATGCAATGCCCTGTGCTACCCACCGTCGAGGTTAGAATTCTCACTCGACTTCCTCTAGTTGCTCCAAAACCACGGGTTTCGCCCGGCTACAATTACGTCATCTGTCAATCAAGCGACTGGAACCACCCAGACAAAGCAGGATGCTGCGATACCGTGGAGTATACATCCGACCACCAATCGTTCATTGCCAGGGGGTGCGGCGTACCTCTACCTGTCAACACCCCATTTGAATGGTGAGGCTACTCGTTCTCGAGGAGTGACCCGACGCTGATAGGCTCGCATGCTAGTTCGGGTAACCGCGCGGCAGTTTGCTGCAATGGCGACTATACCGTGGATGACTTTGGTACCATTCGTGGATGCATTGCAAGTACGTGACTGGTCTCCTTGCATCTTTCCCTCGGAGTATCACATCGCTTACTTTTGTTATATCAGTCGCTGGGACCTTGAACAGCCCTTGATCGAAACCGACGGCACCCGTGTCAATCCAAGCTAGTGATTCGAGGCATGCTCCGTGATCTAACAGCTTTATATACCAGCTTGACATAGCTTTAAATTTCACTGCTTTGGAATCCCGGATAATAAGATTTGCTTGGCGCTTGAGGGAGCTCGATCGCACCTTGAAACTGCGGCATCCTTGGGCAAAGGCGTTTTGGGCCAATCTGTACTGCCGAAATAAAGCTGAGCTGTGCCGATCATTTCTCGAACGCGACTGGAAATCGAGTCGTCGGACAGAAATGGGGAGAACTCACATGTAGTCCCATGCCAAACGCAGCATTAGCGCGGTTCGTAGAGAAAACCCGCGTCCATGCTCTCCCTCGAGCAGCATTCGCACAGAACCAGGCCTTACAGTTTGCATCGACAAACAGAGAATGAAGCGTCGCCCCGATTTGCTCGGGCAATGATGCTTTGAAGGTGCTGTCCGGAACAGCCTGCAGCCGAAAACTCGAAACGCTTTCAAGGATCTCCAAGCATAAAGCTTTCGGTGATAAGTGAGAACAGAGATCCAACACCTCAACACAAGTCTGACTGGGAGGCGGCAGCTAACAAGAACAAGCGTTTAGCCGCGGCAGTTGAAGAATATCAAGGGCCAATTTTTACGTAAGGTGGTCACGCACATTCCGATTTAGACTCTCGCCCCCCGACAAAATCCCCCCCACCCCTCCATCCATAACCTTACAACCATCGAGTCACCCAGCACATACGATGAGAGTATGGATTTCCAGGCAATGTTCATTCCGCATGGCATCTGATTTACTCGTCTAGGAGGCGGAAGCGAATGCCACCGAGGTCTACGATGATGCAGACGAGAGCCGAATAACTGACGAAGAAAGTGATAGCGGCGAGAGGGACGAAAAGGAAGAATCTGCGGGCGAGGATGAAGGCGACAGCGAGGAACAGGCAGGAGACGACGAAGTCGAACCGTCAAACGACATTCGGGTCCGTATTCAGGAAAAAAAAAAGACTTCTTGCTGAGCACGCCCTGGCTTTTCACTCACCCAATGACACTAGGGCGACATCGAAGGAGCTCTCAACCAACTTGATTTTGATGGGTCATACTACTTCCACAAAGAGTTCAGAATTGCTCCGAATCCTGCCCTCCACATATCTGGACTTGGGCGTCTCAATCTACCCCTCAGTCACAATGACGCGGTTCGACTGAGGTCAATTTGTACGCAAGCGCCATTCGGGAAGGGGGAGAGGACAATCATTGACAAATCCGTGAGGGATACATGGGAATTGAGTGGGAACGAAGTAAGTTGGATATCAAACTTCGCTGGAAGGTTGCGCCACGCTAAAACGACGACGACAGGTACGATTTGGAAACCCAGCGTGGAGGAAATGGATCGGCAGTGTTATGAGAGACGTTCGTAACGGACTTGGCGTGGACACTGCACAAAGCAAGCCATATTGCGACCTCTACAAATTGTTGCTGTATGAGAAAGGGTCACAGTGAGCATCGCGGGCCTCAGTGTCGAAGCTTTAACTATTCTAACCAATCTACCCATCTCCTAGCTTTCTTCCTCACCAAGAGTAGGTGAATGTGCAGGTCGTGGCCGATTCTGTGTTTCACGACGCTCGTTTTTCAGCTCAGAAAAATCCGATGGCATGTTTGCTACGCTCATCATCATTCTGCCATCCCAATTCGCAGGCGGCGCTGTTTACCTATCCCATGGCGGAGACTCGGTCCTAATTGACTCGAGCATCAACAGCCCATCCTCCACGTCGGCGTTGGCTTGGTACTCCGATGTCACGCATGCGATTCAGCCAGTCACGTCTGGATTCCGACTCGCCCTTGCTTACAACATCATACACGCGCCACCCAGTAATTCCTCAAGACAAACCTCGATACCTCGTTTGCCTCCTACTAATACGGCCGTACGGAAACTACGGGGGGCGTTTTTGGCATGGAGGGACAAGATGTTCGAGAGGGGAGTGCCGATGAAGATCATAAGTCTCTTGGAACACGAGTACACACAAGCGGAGCTAAAGAGGGAGGGAAGAAAAATCCTGAAAGGGATCGACGCTTACATGATAACACATCTCGAACGAGTTGCAAGAGAGTATGACTTCCGCCTAGGTTTGGCAAACCTCGAGTGCTATGTGGATGGCGTACCTGAGGCACCCGGGATGGACGACCCATACTATTGCGACCCTGACCCTGACGCAAGTGAAGAAGAGGAGGGATCTCATGAATGGGTCATGGAGGAGGTCCTCGAGCAGTACATGACCATCACTGGTCTAGTCGACCTGATGGGACGGGGAATTCTGCCTCAAGTCGAACACGGAAAAGACACGCAAATGATACCCGAGGAACTGGAGGAGACTGTGATCGAGGGAACGCCTGACGACGAAGAGTTCGAAGACTACCAGGGGAATGTAAGTTCGCTCGATTTGTCGGGAGTGTTTGGATTCGGTTCGTTTCTAATCCACCCAACTTACCCCGCAGTGGGGACCTTCGCTTGAGCGCTGTAAGCTGCACTATGTCTTCTCCTACTTCCAACGGACTCAATGATCGTTTCTCTTTCTCAGGGTACCGCCGCACCGTCGTCGTCATCTGGCCGGAAGCCCGCCATAACGAGCTTCTCCACGGCAAAGGTTACGCAAAGCAGGCTTCGAAGACACTCTCTTCCGGCGTATCATCCTCATCGTCTGCTACCGAACGAAGGGTAGTTGAAACCTCAAGCAAACCCGTCGGGCATCCAAGAAAACGGAGGAAGCTGACAGAAGACGAGGTCGAGATTATTGATCTCACTTCCCCGTAGTAGGCACTCAAGCCTGCCTCCAAGATCTATCGTTATCTCTATCGCATGTTTTAAAATTTAGTATCTTTCTCGAATATAGAGTGCTCGTTGTCAGAACATTTCATGGCGCCACGCAATTGGGGATCGAACCAATTCAGGGATACGACATTGATCGTTAGCTAGACCTCTACAGCGACTTGCACAATTTCTTATGCCTTCTCCAAGCAAACTGTTGGTGTTGCTGTGAGCAGTACAGACCTTTCCCACAGCCAGTGCCTAGCAGTAACAGTCAGCGGAGCCGATCCCAGTCAGAAACGAGCTTGCAAGCTTACATCTTTTCAAGTTGGTCTCGACTCGGCACCCGCTAACCCAGCACTGAATCCTTTTTCCCTTGTCAACTTCGGCCGGGGGATTTGGGATCTGGTCGAGGAACGAAAAGCTCGAGGTCTTTCTGATAAATTGAATCCCCCACGTCTGGCTCGTGGGCGAACCGTCGGGTCCCGGAAACGTAGCGGTCCATCCCTTCCCGGGTACGTATTCCTCTACGACTTCGTCAAAACAGTCCAGCCCAAGCGTGCGTCCGATGACCGACTCCTCCCACGTTTCGTCGTGCCTTAGAATATGCCTCTTGACAACGGTCGGTATGCCCATGCGCAATCCTTCACGGATGTAGTCGGCCAGATCCGATTCGCTAGGGAGGATGGTAACATGTCAGTGTGTAATTAATATCGCAAATACAAGATACTAACGTCGTCTCCGCGTGTGATATGCGCCCTAAGCGTCGCAAGGTCCTGGCTTCAACGCTACACATTAGAAGCCGTTCGCCGACGGTGCATTTTTGGGATTCGATGCCATCCAAAAGACGTAAAATACGGTCGTCATCTTGCTTTTCTTTTTCCTGCCCATCCAACGCCGCAGCCAAATAGATCCTCAGCGTTCTTCCAAAATAGGCCAAGGCACCGGTGAAGCTCGTGTTAGTGTCAGCGATGACCAGCGAGCGAATATCTCACATAGTATGCTTAGACCCCGGTGGGTCGAACAGATGTATCCTCCGGAACCATTCAACAATTTCGAGCTCGTCAAGACATTCATGTAGGCGTCTTGGATCTCTGCGGGTGAAAACAGACGCCATGAACGCCAGTTTCCGCCAGAAATGCGACAATGCACGTACCGTTGACGGATGATTTGACCAGACAAAACCCATGCTTTCAGTGGGAGGATATGAGCAACTACGGAGAGGGAATCGGTGGGACGACTGACCTGAGTGCTGCAATGCATGCCCTCTTGGGCTGCAGTGACTACAATTGTGCCCTTTGAGGGCCTGGTCGCGACGGGCGAGAGGAGGAAATCCGCGCTCGCGTAGGACAATTTCGTCCGTATTTTCGAACCGGATGTCACGAACTAGACCTTTTAGGAAGGCTATGGCTTCTTCAGCGTCTTCGTCGCTGGCATCGAGGATGTTACCCCAAACCACAGAGAGGGATTTCGGAATCGAGTTGGGGCCAGTGAGAGACATTATAGCAGAATGGGGGGAGGGTAACCGTTCTCAGTGGACATGAGGAGAGAGGGATATAAGGGCGGAAACGGGAGGTCCACTCGCACCAAAACAAGCGGGCCGTGCGAAGTCGCAGATCACTTCAAGCACACCTTCTCATTGCTTGTTTTGCGTATCGAGTTAGTTCCGAAGTTGAGGAACCTTGCATGGGGAACAGAGGACGAAAAATAGGGCAACCGACTCGGATCGGCCACCGTTCAGCTCACGAGCCATCGATCCGGGAGAATATGGCAGGTGGCGGGACGCCATCAGCGAGGTGAATGAGAACAACAAGTGCCCAAGACGTACAATTTCCTTATTGATACCAACCAAGGAATCTCTACTACGCGTGAGATCTGGTAAGTGTCAAATTTGACCTCCTAAATCTTAAATATGGTGCGAGGCCATAATCGATGCTGCCCCCTAGCAAGCGGGGCAGCCTGGGGCGATGATTCATTCCCCTCGACCCGAAGGTTCACCCGCATGCTTTTGTCGGAGCGCAGTAGCATCATTAGTGAGATTTCCGGGTCACCAGAACTCATGTACTACAAATTTCCAGGTCTGCAGCTATTGTTAACCCCGAATCGGACTCGGATCGAGATCTTTCCGGCGAATTCGTCGAGGTTAAGCTCCCGCTTTATGGAAGGGACCTCGATGGATCGTTCTGGTGTCTTTCTGAGAAGTTCTCCCAGTGGTGGATCAGGGCCGTCCAGATCGAGCAAAGAAGTTGACGGATGCGGAGTTCTGGAACCGCGCGAATTCGGGAACATCCGAAGACGCCCTCCGAGTCCGCCCGCCTTCACCACATCGTCATCAAACGACGACCCAGGAACCACGGATCACTCTTCCTTTGCCATAGACTGGTCTTGCATGCCGCAGCGAAACTCGTTTGACGCCTTTCCCAACGAATTAATCATCTACATTCTCTCATTCCCTCCCCTCCCCGCTGTTGTTCGATTTGGTTCCACATCATGTCGTCACAAATCTATCGCTTCAGCAGAACAAATCTGGTTCCCCGTCGCACTCAATACCGTCAAAGATAATGTCGATCCCAATGACACTCTGGTCGATGAAAATTTCATGAGACGGAACTGCAGTCGATTCCTTGCCGCTCTACACCTTGAGGGGACGGAGACGACGCCCGAGGCATGGTACAAAATTGCAACGAAGCTGCTGGAGCAAGTGGAGTGGACATTGGGTTGGTGGTTAGAGATGGTTTCTGGACTTCAGAAGGGCAGGATTTGGAGGATTTTCATCGTAATCGACGAAAGGGGCCTGATGGACCACGACCAAGATCACAGGTTCTTCCGCACGATAGCAGCACCAGTCGAGGTCATAGAGAACCAGGTTTTTTCACCCCCATTCAATGGCCCCTTCGTGATGCAGACTAGACCAACCGGCAACTCCATTCTTAAACTGCTTGGGGTAGATGGATCGCCGTCGTCCGTGTCTCTCGAAGGTTTCCAACCGCTAGCTCCAACGCTGACAGGCCCAGAAGCTCTCTCAGGAGACTTGGTGTTCAGCGGCCGTCATCCACCCGCTGACATGTCGACATCGTACTCCGTTCAAAAGCTACCCGACTACCTCGCTCACCTTCCCGAGTATGGTCCGGAGAGAATCGTGACGAGGAGATGGCGTGCCTCATTCGCAGACGCGCCGTACCCTCCGCCTCTACTCTCCCAGCTGTTGAACCAAAGCCATCGCCAAGGGAGGCTCGGGCAACCCCAAATTCCGTCCATTAAGCTTCTGCTGGAGACTGGAAGCGGCATGCCGGAGGGTCATTTCCTCTCCATCCATCGGCCATCCTCCTTCTCCAAGGTCCCCAACCAATTGCTCGATAGTGGAATATACGTTGCTCCATTCACGAACCACGGTTGGGAGTACCTCTTGGTCAGGGTCAGAGAACTCACGGAGGAAGACTTCCAGTCTACCTGGCCATGGGAAGGGAGTCTGGCGGTAGCACCAGACGATGTCGTGGGCGTCACTGACGAGGCTGACTGGGAGAACCCTCACCATCATTTGGGACCATTCTCTGGAATACGGCCAACCAACTCCTACTCTTGGGACTCAATGAGAGTATCGAGGGATCATGTGCGTCGGGGATCCAGGATATTGGAAGGTATCAAAATTAAGGGGGGCTCAAATGTCCCTGGAGGTCAGAGGTCGTTTATTGCCTTTTTAAATGACCCACTCGTCCAACAGGAGGCCTTACAGGAAGCGGAGAACAGCTTCCCTGAAGTGTCTCCCGAGGGGGGGCATGAGCTACCGTGGCCATTTGTCTCCAAACTGCCGACGACCGCCTCGACCTTCGAATCGTCGACATACACACAGTCCTTCTTCTCTCCTGAGCGAGGTATCGACATCCCAGGTGTAATGCGCGGTGCCAGTCTTGCGTTCTCTCAGCCTCGGTGGGCTGACTGTGTGGTTCATGTGGAGTGTAAGACCAAGTTTACCGTCGCATGGTTCGGGACACGTGGAGTCGTGTTTAGGAAGCTAGGGGATTGGACATGCACAGCTTGAGGGTCCATACAAACATTGTACCCTTACGGCTGAGCCGTTGTATTCGAGACCACCAAGAGTGCGCCTTGTTTGAATGCCGCGCCTTTCTTGCCGCCAGGACGATGTTTTTCATTCAAAGTAATAATCAGTACTAGGCTCGAAGTATTAATACAAAGTTAAAAAGAGTGGAACGGTCTGAATGCCCAAAAGTGAAGATTACGCGTGGTTGTCGCCACCGCTACCAACGTAAGCGTAGCCGCTGGTAGCTTTGCCGCCATTTCCAGCGTTGTCTGACAGAGAGAATCTGTAAGCAAACAGCTAAAGAAGACGCTTCCAAAAGTTTCACATACATGAAAAGAGTGAAATAAGCTCCGGTCCCTCGTCACCATTGACTCGCGCCAGAGCATGTGGGCCGGGCGAAGTCGCAGATCACTTCAAGCATACCTTCCCATTGCTTGTTTTGCGTGTCGAGTTAGTTCCGAGATTGAGGTTACCTTGCATAGGGGACAAAGGAAGAAAAACAGGGCAACCGACTCGGATGGCCCACAGCTCGAATCACGAACCATCGATAGGAGAATACCGGTGGTGGGAAGCGCCCCATCGGTGAGGTGAATGATAACAACAAGTGCCCAAGACATAAAATCTCCTTATTGATGCGAACCAAGTAATCTTTGTTTACGCGTGCAATCTGATAAGTGTCAAATTCGACCTCCTAAATCTACAATATGGCGTGATGTGGTGCGAGGCCATACTGTAATTGATGCTGTTCTTAGACATCGAGCAAAGAAGTTGACAGTCGAAAACACGCTGAGTTCTGGAACCGCGCGAATTCGGGAACATCCGAAGCCCGCCGAGTCCACCCGCCTTCGCCACATCGTCATCGAACGACGGCCCAAGAGCCACGGATCACTCTTCCTTTGCCATAGATTGGTCCGGCATGCCGCAGCGAAACTTGTTTGACGCATTCCCCGACGAATTAATCATCTACATTCTCTCATTCCCTCCCCTCCCCGCTGTTGTTCGATTTGGTTTCACATCGCGTCGGCATAAATCCATCGCTTTAGCGGAACAAATCTGGTTTCCCGTCGCATTCAATATCCTCAAAGACAACGTCGATCCCAATGACACCCTGGTCGATGAAGAGTTCATGAGAAGGAACTGCAGCAGGTTCCTTGCTGCGCTACGCCTTGAGGGGACGGAGACGACGAGCGAGGCATGGTACAAGATTGCAACGAAGCTACTGGAACGAGTGGAGTGGACATTGGGTTGGTGGTTGGAGATGGCTTCCGGACTTCAGAAGGGCAGGATTTGGAGGATTTTCATCGCAATTGACGGAAGGGACCCGATGGACCACCACCAAGATATTAGGTTCATCCGCACGGTAGCAGCACCAGTCAAGGTCATAGAGAACCAGGTTTTGTCACCCCCATTCAATGACCCGCTCTGGGTGGAGCGTAGGCTGACTGGCAACTCCGCGCTCCGACTCCGACTCGTTGGGGCATATGGATGGTCGTCGTCCGTGTCTCTCGAAGGTTTCTCACCGTTAGCTCCAAGGCTAACAAGCTTTGAAGCTTTCTCGAGAGACTTGGTGTTCAACGACGATCATTCGCCTGCTGAACCATCAACATCGTACTCCGTTCGAAAGCTACCCGACCACTCCGCTCACCTCCCAGAGTATGGTCCTAAAAGAATCGTGACGAGGAGATGGGATGCCTCATTCGCAGACGCACCGTACCCTCCGCCTCTACTCTCCCAGCTGTTGAACCAAAGCCATTGCCAAGGGAGGTTCGAGCAACCCCAAACGTCGTCCATTAAGCTTCTACCAGAAACCAGAAGCGAAATGCCGGAGGGTGATTTCCTGTCCATCCGTCGGCCATCCTCCTTCCCCAACTCCCCCGTCCAATTAATTCGTACTGGGATATACGTTGGCCCATACTCGTCACACGGTTGGGAGTACCTCCTGGTCAGGGTCAGAGAACTCACGGAGGAGGACCTCCAGTCTACCTGGCCATGGGAAGGCAGTCTGGCGGTAGCACCGGCCGACGTCGTGCGGGAAACGGACGAGGCCGACTGGGAGAACCCTCACCATCATTTAGGACCATTCTCCGGAATAAGGCCAACCGACCCATACTCCTCGACCCCAATAAGAGTATCGAGGGACCATGTGCGTCTGGGATCCAGAATACTGGAAGGCATCAAAATTGAGGGAGACCCAAATGTCCCTGGAGGTCAGAGGTCGTTTATTGCCTTTTTAGATGACCCACTCGTCCAACAGGAGGCCTTGCAAGAAGCGGAGGAGAGCTTCCCTGAAGTGTCTCCCGAGGGAGGCCTTGAGCTACCGTGGCCATTTGTCTCCAAGCCACCGGCCAACGCCTCGACCTTCGAAGCGTCGGCATATAAACAGCCCTCCTTCGCTCCTGAGCGAGGTATCGACATCCCAGGTGTAATGCGCGTTGCCGATACTGCGTTCTCTCATCCTCATTGGATCGACTGCGTAGTTCATGTGGAGTGTAAGACCAAGTTCACCGTAGCAGCGTTCGGCGCAAGTGGAATCCTATTTAGGAAGCTAGAGGACTGGACATGTACAGTTTGACGGTTCATACCAAAAATTGTACTTTTACGGCTGAGCTGTTGTATTCGCGGGATAAGCCTCGTTCGAATACCACAGGTTTCTTGTCGCCAGAATGATATTTTCATTCCGAATAGTAATACAGTATTAAGTTCGATGTATGAATACCAAAAGAGTGGAACGGTCTGAATGACCAGAAATCAAGGTTCCGCGTGGTTGTCGCCACCGCTACCAGTGTAATCGTAGCCGCTGGTAGCTTTGCCGCCATTTCCAGCGTTGTCTGACAAAAAAGCCTCTAAGCAAACCGCTAAAAGGACGCATACATGCCTGAGAAGAGTGAAAAAAGCTCCAGACGTTGCCGTCAGCGGCATTGCCACCTCCACCTAAGTAGGCGTTTCCTTCATTTCCTCCAGATGGATCTTTCTGGCGTCTTTCTAGTAAGTTCTCCCAGTGGTGGACCAGGGCCGTCCAGATCGAGCAAAAGTTGACGGATGGTCGAAAACACGCTGATTTCTGGAACCGCGCGAATTCGGGAACATCCGAAGCCGCCCTCCACCCGCCTTCACCACGTCGTCATCGAACGACGACCACGAGCCACGGACCACTCCTCCTTCGCCATAAGGTGGTCTGGCATGCCGCAGCGAAATTTGTTTGACGCTTTCCCCGACGAATTAATCATCTACATTCTCTCATTCCCTCCCCTCCCCACTGTTGTTCGATTTGGTTCCACATCACGTCGGCATAAATCTATCGCTTCAGTAGAACAAATCTGGTTCCCCGTGGCACTCAATACCGTCAGAGATAATGTCGATCCCAATGACACTCTGGTCGATGAAGAGTTCATGAGACGGAACTGCAGCCGGTTCCTTGCCGCTCTACACCCTGAGAGGACGGAGACGACGAGCGAGGCATGGTACAAGATTGCAACGAAGCTGCTGGAGCGAGTGGAGTGGACATTGGGTTGGTGGCTAGAGATGGCTTCCGGACTTCAGAAGGGCAGGATTTGGAGGATTTTCATCGTAATCGACGAAAGGGACCGGACGGACCACGACCAAGATCATAGTTTCCTCCGCGTGGTAGCAGCACCAGTGGGGGTCATTGAAAACCGCACCTTGGTTCCCCCATTCGATGGTCCGATCTGGGTGGCGGTTGAGCCAGGCGGCAGCTCCACTCTCGAATTCCTTGACGGCGATGCCTTGTCTCTCGAAGGTTTCCAACCGCTAGCTCCAAGGCTAACAGACTCATTCTCAGCAGACTTGGTGTTCAGCGGCCTTCATCCACCCGCCGACATGTCGACATCGTACTCCGTTCAAAAGCTACCCGACTACCTCGCTCACCTTCCCGAGTATGGTCCGATGAGAATCGTGAGGAGGAGATGGGCTACCACATTCGCAGACGCGCCGTATCCTCCGCCTCTGCTCTCCCAGCTGTTGAGCCAACGCCATCACCAAGAGGGGCTCGAGCAGCCCCAAATCCCGTCCATTAAGCTTCTGCGGGAGACTGGAGGTGGAAGGCAGCCGGGTCATTTCCTCTCCATCCATCGGCCATCCTCCTTCCCCAAAGTCCCCAACCAATTGATCCGTACTGGAATATACGTTGCCCCGTACGGGTCACACGGCTGGGAATATCTCCTGGTTAGGGTTAGGGAACTCACGGAGGAGGACTTCCAGTCTACCTGGCCATGGGAAGGCAGTCTCGCGGTAGCACCGGACGACGTCGTGCGCGAAACTGTCGAGGCTGACTGGGAGAACCCCCACCATCATTTGGGACCATTCCCTGAAATAAGGCCAATCGAGCCGTTCTCTTCGACCCCAATAAAAGTATCGAGGGACCATGTGCGTCTGGGATCCAGAATATTGGAAGGTATCAAAATTAGGGGAGACCCAAATGTTCCCGGTGGTCAGAGGTCGTTTATCGCCTTTTTAGATGACCCGCTCGTCGGACGGGATGCCTTGCAAGAAGCGGAGGAGAGCTTCCCTGAAGTGGCTCCGGAGAGGGGGGATGAGCTACCGTGGCCCTTCGTCTCTCAACCGCCAACGATCCCTGAGGTCGTCGAAGAGTTCGATGAGTCGGCATACGGGCAGTCCTTCTTTGCTCCTGAGCGAGGCATTGACATCCCAGGTGTATTGCGCGTTGCCGATACCGCGTTCACTTATCCTCAATGGATCGACTGTGTGGTTCATGTGGAGTGTAAGACCAAGTTTACCGTAGCAGCGTTCGGCGTTGGTGGATTCGTGTTTAGGAAGCTAGAGGACTGGACATGTACAACTTAAGGATTCACAACAACATTGTACCTTTACGGCTGAGCCGTTGTATTCGCGGGATACGCTCCGTTCGAATACCACGCGTTTCTTGCCGCCAGGACGATGTTTTCATTCAAAATAATAATACAGTATTATGTTCGAAGTATAAATACAAAAAGAGTGGAACGGTCTGAATGACCAAAAATAAAGGTTACGCGTGGTCGTCGCCGCCGTTACCAGCGTAAGCGTAGCCACTGGTAGCTTTGCCGCCATTTCCAGCGTTATCTGAACAGTCTCAGTGAGCTCGTAGGTAACATAGCATGAAGAAGCTTCACATACCTGAGAAGAGTGAAATAAGCTCCAGTCCCTCGTCACCGTTGTGGACGACGTTGCCGCCAGCGGCATTGCCACCTGCACCTGAGTAGACATTTCCTCCGTTTCCGCCAGCGCCATCTACGCCGTTGCTATAGAATTATTTTAGTTTTACCGAGATCATTCTAAAGAATCAATTGAGAAAGCTGACTTACGTGTTGCCACCTTGACCTCCATGTGCTTCGCCGGACGAAGCGTCACCGCCGTCGCCAGCGTTGCCCGAGAAAAGATTGACGAGGGCACGTCTGCGGAGTATAGCGTCGATAAGATTGTCGTCGTCGTCATGGTGGCCGAGGTTCAAAGCGCCCAATAGATTGTGGTCTTGATCGGGACGAGCACTGTCTCCCGCGTAGGTGACGCCTCCTCCAGAGGCGTTGCCGCCTGCACCGGAGTAGCTACGAGTAAACCAATCATTCAGTGATACAGCTCGTTAAGGAGAGAGTTGGTCACTCACGCAGAACCACCGTCACCGGGGAAGGGAGCAGCGACAGCAAAGGGCGCGGACGCAAGGAGAGCGACGGGGACGAGGGTAGAGAGGAGCATGATTAAATACGAACGAATAAGTTAACGAAATAAGGAGGATAGAGGTTCCTGTGGGTGTGAAGGATAGGATGTGAAGGTGCTGAGTGATGGAGGTAGGCCACCACGCTGAGCAGGCTATATAGTCGTCCTCTCTCCGTTGCCCGGCGAACGAAGTTATGACTAATTGTATCACAGCAAGCCTGAGTTAAACTTATGGCTCCTAGTGGGCTGAAAAGTCAGCCGGGGGTGGATTTAAGATACTCTATTGACAAAAACAACAAGGGAGAACTGGGCCCGTCAGGGGCTGTCTGGTGGCAATCCTTCGAATTGATAACTCGACTGGTGGAGTTCTCGCATCGGAACAGGGCTGGTTTGTATGTTTGGCAAAAATTAAGGTAAATGGTCATTTCTAGTGGGCCAGTGACAGGACGGAACAGGTGCTTAATCAAGCACCGGGCTTGAATCCGAATCATCATCTACGAGAACTGGGTGCAGGCCGTCTTTGAGGAAGATTACAGCTCCAGCAAGCCCTTCCAACCCTGTTACGCTTGACTCAGGGACATCTGCCAGCTGCAGCGGAATCGGTGACAGTTCTAGACCTGCTAATCAAAGGGGTGCTGACTAATTCGATGTCCATTCAAAACAAACACGCAAGTAAAACAAAACAAACATTACATAAAACCCCCCTTTTTCACATTGAGGAGCAGATTACTCACAGGAATGCACATGGTCGTGATCCAGTTCTTTCCGCCCAGCTGACTTGCACGGTGATCTCGGAGTAACTTTGTGGCCGATGCAAACGCGGCGTGGAAATTTGTTGCGGTGGAGTAAAAGAAGCCCAACGAAGCCCCCCCTGCTATGACGAGCCGCGGATAACACAGGAGTTCGATATTCCACTAAACCAGATATCATATGACCATGAGGGTCTATGACAAGCTCTTGGGTACATTTGATTGAATTTGGAGATTACATGCATTCTACGGCGGCAAGCAATGTGACCGAATGAGGAATAGTCGCCAACGCTGTCACGCTGAACATTGGAATGCTGTTCAGAGAGCGGGATTCCAAGTATGTACCATATTCTCGGTAAGACAAGTCCTTCTACTCTGTGGAAGAAATCTGGGTACACCGTTCGAGCAAGGTTTCTAGACTGGATGAAATTCGAGACCGACAGAATGGAGAAATAAAGAGGTATAGCCAAAACAGCGTGTAATAGCAGCTACCAACCAATACCAAGACAGGTGACAAGACGGGATTTTGAAACTAGGGACGAAACAGCGACTGATACATAAGATATATCGACAAGGCGGAGTGATATAGGATGAGAGGGGTTGGAGGAAAAAGGAAACAAGCTCCATCACCATCAGCACGACGGGGTATACAAGCTAGGAATACAAATCTTTTGACCCTGCCCAACAAAGGCAGCTTGCAGTCGGTGGAGACTGGGGTCGATTAATATAAGGATCGGGACAAGAGGATAAAAGTCCGGCCAATTGGGCGCGGTGGAATAGTTCTAGACGAAACGAGTACGCAAAGGGGAATAAAGCTAGGTTTTTTGGGGTCTTGGAAGATGGTATAATGTTCTATAATTTGTCGTAGCAAGGCGAGGGCGAATCCGTTTGCCTCGCATCTAGGCGTCAGCGGCGCCCGGCGGTTACTGCCAAAGCGCCCCGGCGTCATGGCCATGAGCGGCGACGGAGTTCTCGCCTCCGAGTTCTAGTTCGAAGAAGGCTTCGGATTCCATGCCATGATCTTCCAAGTCCGCGCCTCCTGCGGCGAAGACTTGACTGAGTTCTGCGATCATCCGTTCGGTGCTCACGGCGGAAGGCTCCGGGACGCCGACTGCTTGACCTGCACTTTCGGCAGTAGGTGCGGAGGGCATGTTGTTTCCAGTGACGAAGATCAAGTCGTCATCCGAGTCGTCTTCGATGGACGATGAAGAATCTTCCTGCTCATCGTCACCATCTTCGGCGGTCTCTGCACCGGACACAGCAGCCTCAATGGAGGGCGAGAAGCAGAGAGAGCTGTCTCCGGTGTGAACCTGTTCGTGGATCGGATCCGATTGCGCGGTAGACTTTGAGCGAAGGGCAATGGCTGGGCGTTGGGCGGTGGCTACTACCTCCCAATCCATATCACCCCCATCAAAGGCACTTGTGGTATCGTCTTCTTCGACAACACTCCAGCTCCGTTTCCTCTCACCCACTAGAGTGGGCCTCTGCGAAGAGAGTCCGATGGACGAGGACAAGCCGAACGCGAAGGGGCCTCCCTCGGAACCCGAACCGGAAGTTGCCGTGGACGAATTCGAACTAATGGAATTGCTCATGTATGGAGGGGAGGCGGAAGAATATGAGGCGGATGCGGCCGAATACATCGCACCATCAACGTCCTCATGACCGACGAGGCCTCCCATTTTGTCTGCATCAGGAATGCGGAGTTGATGAGAAACTGGGGGCTGTTCCTGTTGGGTTGATCGTTCGCGTTCCCACTCGCGCATCTTGTTCACGAACGATTCTCCCTCGTCGAACGTGCTTCGCCGAAGCCGCTCGAACGCGAACGCAGTGTCTATAGTTGAGGCAGTTCGTGCGTCGCTGCCTCCAAGTGGGAAGAAGGGTTCGTCATCAGGGTCGACTACCTGAGTACGCGCTGGTGAGACCCTTTGTCGATAGGGGAATGCCGACGGCCTTGACTGGCTGGAGTATGGAGACGCGCCAGCGAATGATGAGACAGTTGAGGCTCGTTGGCGTTTTGTTCTAGAGGAGCGATTTGAGTTGTGGGGCACTGGTGTTGATGTAGCGGACGAAGATGTTGGTGAATCGAAGCCGAACTGGAACGCCTGAGACGTCGCCGCAAACTGGAATTTTCTCCTGGGGGTCCTGGATACTGTAGAGGACTGCTTAGGGGATGTGGCGGGGAGCAGAGGCACTGAGAGAACAGGTGGCGAGGGTGTTGGAGACTGGACCGAGAGAGGAGCAAATACGAATAATATTGCGGTCAGTGATCATTGCACCGCTCGTTGTAATGTCGACCGCTCGCGCACCATCGGCACCGACTGCACGAGTGGCCAGCTGAAGAGAGTTTTAGACTTACAGAGATGTCCCAACGGGCTCTTTTCATCGCCCCATTCCTCTCCACTGCGCTGCGGTAGGAGTTGACGGGACTGGGGTGTTGGGGCCGTTTCTTATGACTGGGCGTGTTGTTGACGAGTTGGGCATTGTTGTAGACGACATTGGAGGACATAGTAGTGATACTAAGTGTGGCGAAGAGAGGTAGAGATCTAGAGAGGAGTGTAGGAGTGGATGAAGGGTCGGTGGGGTTTCGAGAATGTTGGAGACCCAGAGTGGTACTTTACTACACTCGTCTTCCGCGTCACCTCCGTCCTTAACTCCGCGTCCCGAGATCCGTGAGCGCGGTAACCTTCGTGAAAAAAAGACCTCACTGCCACCCCGCCTCTCTCACCAACCCCCCCGACTACCACGAAGCTCACAGCCTATCAGTCTCCATTAGGTGCATACTAGAGCCTGTCATCTGGCAATGGAATTTCGTTCTACCTCCTTCAAACACTCCTCTCAGAGCGATTTTCTTCCGTCTCAGCGCCTACTGAGTAACTAACAGATCGGTCATCAAAGGCGCTCGTGACGTCTGCCGACTGTATGAAGGAGGGTGCCGTCTGATGAGAATCTGGACGCTGGACTCGCAGATCTCCATCGCGTGTGGACTATCCCACATGCGGCGCTCAGGGAGGCGGTCATGGGACCGCAGTTGAAATAGCGTTCACCCGCGAAGAGTGAGCACATAGGGGACACACAAGGTCCTTTAGAAGCGAATGATGCAAGGATAGGCGTGCTATGATTCAAGGAAGAACATGGACTAGACTACAACGTGTGCGTGTATAATGAACGCCCGAGCATAATAAGGAAGGAAGCGGTACGAGAAAGGGGTCCTGTCCGAACAAGGTTTCGCTGTGCCGTCCGTGCGGCCGATTCGAGGAAGGCTCCCGGAGGAAGCAGGAAGATACGCGGTTATTATATCGATCCAAGAACCTTGACAGCCAAAGCCTTGAGAATCTGCACGAGAAACCAGTGAGGACGAGAGAAAACAGTTAGTCAGTCGAAATGAGATAAGATAGCCGGACCAAGTTGACAGAGTTCAAGGTACTCTGCAAGCCTCTCCAACGTAAACAATACAATTCACTTACCTCGGCCTTCTGGCCTCCATTCAGCTGTGCAAACACAACGCCAACAGGTTTACCCTTTGCATCCCGAATAGCGCCGAGTCGGTTTCCTGCAACGCCACCGACAACCGCACCTAATCAAGGAGTTGAGCATCCATCGCTTCCCGGACAAAGCGTCCCCTTCGCCGTAACTTCGCCATCACTCACCTGGCAAGTTCGCGATAATGAACCCAATACCAGCGCCACTCATAGCCCCGACCCAGGCCCACCACGGAACTCGCCTTTCCACCTCGGGTCGAAGAAGCTCCTCAAAAACGTCTGTAAACACGAACTCTGCATTGGGTCGGTCCGGGGCCACGCCTGGGCCTTGTGCTTTCTGCGAGGGCTTCTCTTTCTGTGCGGATGAGGTCTTGGAAGAGGATGCGCTAGCATTGTCCCCTCCCGCAGCTGCACCAGAGAAGAATTTGGCGAATTCCGCGAAGAAGTTGGAAGATGATGATGGGTCGGAGGAGCGATTCGAAGATGGCCGGCTGGAGAGAAGGATATCGTATTCCCGACGACGAGTGGGGTCACTCAGGACATAGTAGGCATCGGCAATTGCCTAGGGAATGTCCTTCAGGTAAGCGAAAAGGCAAAATTGAGCAACACGAAGAACATCCCGTACCTGGAATCGTTCTGTAGCACGCTTCCTCTCTTCGGGGGTGCCGTTGACAAGACGATCAGGATGCGTTCTGAAATCAATTAGTCGTATTAGATCATCGAGTTAGTAGGGTCGAGTAATGAAATGCGCTCATCGGGATGTACCTGAGCGACTCGCGTTTATACGCATTCTTGATCTCCTCAGTGCTGGCGGTTTTCTCGACGCCGAGCAAGATGTAATATTCAGGGAATTTGGGGGATGAGTCCATTGCAGCTAAGAGAGCAGAGAAAGAGATTCAGAGAGTAGAGGTTTAAGGTGGGCAAGTGACAGCAGTCTCTGGAGTGGTTTTGTTGGGACGTGGCCGCAGTGGGGCCGAACAGGGGGTTATGGGATGACGTCGTCCACCTGCACCGCTTAGTCGGCATTCGACTCCCCGAACCGTGAGATTCAGGCACGTCGACCTATTCCTGGGTTGCATTGAGAATTAGCGATGGGCCGAGTGCGGCAAGGTTCGAGGACCTCAGAGATGCCTCGGAACGCCTTCGATCTTCTCCGATGGTTGCTCTTTCTCGAACTCGAATGTGCCTTGTGCTTAAGATGTCGCAAAGCTCTTTTCATATCCCCTGTTACTACCGCTTCGAAATTCGAAACGAGTCTTCCCCCCGGCATATCTGCTCCGATCAGATGAGTTTTTTCGCTGTTGCCTATCCTGTCTATTTCTTTGAAGAAAAGAGGTCATCACTCTAAAGACGGTGGCTGTGCTTGGAATGAACGTATGTACTGCCGTTCCGTTCCATGCCGCCCTTGGACCTTTGAAGACATTCTACGGTGTTATCATGATCACACGGGGGCTCAGCAGACGCGCTCCAGTTTGAGCATCAAGTGCATTGCAATCAGGGGCGCATTCAGGAATCTGAATGGTTGCTTAATATGGCTCGTTTGCCCAGCCCTGGCAGCGGAAAAAGACGGCATCCGTCGGGGAAATGCAATCGCGTCTGATGATACCCCCGCAAGACAGGCTAGAGGCTCGATCAGGGCTGGCTTCTTCACCTGGCCTCGGACCTCAGACCTGATCGAGTATACCGAGCCATCGTCCCTTGAAATCCGAAGCAATCGACGACCAAGCAACCGGGTAACTCGGTCCGAAACATCCGTAAATTCCCACACCACGGAGACAACAAACACCACCAAATTTCCCAGCTCCTTCCTTTTCGAGCTCCAATGTGTAAAGAAAAAGGCCCAAGCACTCGGTTGCTTACGAAATTTCACAAACGTTGTGAGCTCTGTTCGCGTTCATTCAAAGGTGCCGACAAAGGTGAGAATCGAGAGAAGTCCTTCTGTGATTCATTCATTCCTGTCTGCGTGCAGTACGCCTTGTCTCTCCCATGTCAATTCAACCGGTTCAACCGTTCAAGCGAGAACGCCTCGTGGAACCACGACCTCGCCTTTTGAAATGGGTTCCCTTGGGGAGCAAATGTGGTTTAGCGTTGTACTATTTGCCGGTGCGATTTCGAAGGCATAATGACTCCATTCCCAAGCCCCCTCACGTCGTTGTCGTCCAGTGGCGGGTCATCAAGCAACGGTCCGCCACAGTCCACTTAATTCCCTTTCACTCTCAAGACCTCGATACCTCGGACTTCCTCGGATGAGGGAAAGCGCCACAGTAGTTACGTTGTTACTTTCTGGAAGGGCGATGATCGCTCGGACGACACTTTCCAAGTTGGGAGGCAAAACGACGACAAAGGCGGGTTTGGCCGCCGGATAACTCCCGTCGCTCGTTGTTCGGTGAGAGAGAGGAGACATTTGCCCAGATAGATCCCTCGGTTCCAAATGTAGCCAAAAGTCCCTTTTTTTCTTGATAACTTTGGTGCCAGAACGTGCCTACCCCTCCTCGTCCACCAAAGGCTCCCGAAAGCCCCAAAAGGTCTCGTTTCAGAGCTTGCCGACATGGTCCCCCTTACAAGAGGAGTTTAGAGCGGCAAGCTAAGTGAAACGAAACAGACTATGACGGCAAACTTTCAAGGGAATGGCAACCAACTTGACACACAGGGCTACTCAGTAAAATGAAAGCCGTTTCATGGGAGAGCGTCTAAATCCCTGCGGTTCCAGCCAACCAAGCTGAGTTAGCGGTTAACCCGGTCAAAAGCGTATTGACCGAGAGTTTGAGCAGAACCAATCCGTCTTTGCTTAGAGAGAGAGAGTGACAAGGCTGTTTGAGAGATCCGGGTCTTTGTTGGTAATAAACCGAACGTCGTTCGGGCGGTAAACCCGGGCTTGACGTAGCTAAGCCCGAGCTGCGGAAACCATAACACATATCCACAAACATCGGCTTTGCTTATATTTAAGATTTATGACCGCATCTTGAACGAAAAAGAAAAGATAAGAAGGCAAAGCGATATGTTCCGATAAGAAGAAGGCCCCCCCGGCGGGTACTTAGGAGGTCGCCCTCGGGATACTATCGGTCACGGTCATGCCGGGCAGCCGAATACCGAGCCCAAGCTAGTCACTTTAAGGACCTCCTGGACAGAATGCCAAGAGACCAAGCCCACAGTGAGACTCGATGACGCTTATCAGACGCCTTAGGTCAAGCCGGTTCACAGGCGTGCTCCCTGAGTAATAATGCCATTTTGTTTCAGTTACAAAACTGACAGGTCCCGAGTCTTGAACTGCCCGGTGGTATAATACTGGCAGGACACGTGGTGCGGCTCTGGAAAAGATTTGAGACCGGGGGAGGCTTGAAGATGGTGCTGATGACGATATTCCATGCGATATTCGCAAAGTCCGAGGTTGTGGTAAGGACAGCACGGCATACTTTACACCTACCAACCAACCAGAGCCGGGCGATCGAAAAAGCTAGATTTCGCATAGGAGGGGGGATCTGAAAGTTCGCATCAGATCACACGAACACCTCGCGCAATGTTGTTTATAACGGAGATCCTTACCCCGAGACTTGAACTTGGGGAGCCGGGGTGGGTCGGCCTCCCATCCAGCCCCCGTGAAGCTTGAGCTCTAGTGAGAGAGGCACGGAAGGTCCTTCAAAAATGAGTGTGTATACCAGGCACCAAGCTGGAAGAGTTTACGAGGGAGTTTTTACCTCGAAGTACTGGTGGGGAGTTCGGGGGAGGTGCGGAAGAGGATGGTGAACCGCGAGCAGAGTAGATAGAGCGGCTTAAAGACAAGTCGTACTCATTAGTTGTAGCACAGTGCCTTGAATTACACAGAGGTCGTCGTCTTCGTTTACAGCGCGCCTTTCAGTAATAAAGACCTCAAGTGGGTTGTAAGCCCACTCGAACTTGCCTTGAAAAAGACTCTCCGATTAGAAGACCAGAAGACACATAAGTAGTAGTGACTGTCGTCAAAAAAGAACGCCCGTCATGCACACACATTCGTAGTTAGAATTTACCAGAACGATGAGCGATCGGAGAATGACGGCGGGATTGATAAGTGCTACATCATAGGCTAGTCGCGGCAGTGTGTATCTAAGAGGTCCAGCCGTGTAATCAGAGAGACTCGATCCGAACGCATGGCGAATTGGTGGTCCAAAGGGGGGTCCGCCTGGCCTGAATGTGTAACCGGGTTTAAACGCGCTTCTCGCCTCGGTCTAATGAACAGATGCCCGATGGGCTGCCCAGGTGAACGAGATCATTTACAAAATGTAAAAAAGCGCGTTCCGAACCGTGCGGAAAGTTACGTTTATTATTTAGTCTGAAAACCTTTTTCCCGCTGAATAACGGAGACTTGTCGGAGACGAGAACCCTTGATTTTTTGCTTCGGATCAATTGCGAATTCGATCACGGCGATGAAACCATTTATGCATATCCATGCGCGAGAAATGCGAGACGACGACGACGATGACGGCGACGGCGGACGGGCTTTTTGGGCGATGCGTGGAAAGCGATGAAGAGCAAGTTGCGTCTGCCACTTGGCATTGTTGTTAATGACGCCTGGCTTTCTATGCTGGGAAACCATCTGCACAGCCTCAGCGTTCATTTACTACCTTTGTGAAAGAGTCATTAGCTTTTTTGTCTAATGCAGGGGTGGGTGTTTCAGATTAGGCTCCAAAAGTGAGGAAATCGGTGATTTACGGGATGGCAATTGGGCGCGCGGCTGTGTGCATGTGGTCTGACGAGTTTTGGGCGGGGCGATCTGACATGCTCTTCTTATCGACGGGCGCGCCGAGAGACCGAGGAGGTGATCCGGTTGGCTCAGAGGAAGGACAACGGCGTGTCACAGGGAGTGTTGAAAGGTGCCGAAAGGGATTATTGGTGACAAGTAAGGGAAATGGTGGTTGGTATGTGTGTGGGATATTTGGGATGGACGGTCCGAGGAAAGTCGGGTGAGCCGAGGGGGGAGGTAAGTTGGACGGCGAGGTCCAAATGAACCCAGAGTGTCGGGGAACTGCCCCGGGGTACATCCCACTTTCGGAAATAAGGACAAGTCGTCAAGGCCAGGCGCGAAACAGGCAACTCGCACTTTAAGAGCCCGAACCCCAACATCTACTTAAATTCACACCCTCAGTTAACAATCATCCCACTACCAAAACCCTCTGTAAAAATTTGTGAATATCGTAAAGTAATTTGACGTATGTGCCCTTGTGAGATGTGGGTAGTATGGGGGGACGGCGGGGTCAGGGTGACGTTGTATATGTAGGTGCTTGACCCGAAAAGGAGAGGCAGGGGATGAGCCCTTGGTGGGCCGAAGAAGCCTCATGCACCGCTCATCCCATGGCCCGCTCTTCCAATCTATGATCGTTGGAGAGAGAAGCGTATATCAATCCCACACCCAACTTAGACATCTACAACCTCTCCCTTTCCTGCTGCTCCCTTTCCCCCCCCCCTCCCCCTTCATCAACGCCACATCCCTTTCTCCTCCCCCTTCCCAACCACCAAACTCGGTTTTCCGCGACCTCGAAACGACGACAAGCGCATCCAACACTACGGTAAAAAACGGCGACTGGTCTATCAGCCAAAAGGGTCTTATAGAAAAAGCGCTGCATCAAGACGAACAGAGTTCCCCTTGCTCAACGTTCCACAAAGAAAAATCCCTCAGACCCCCTCGACGTTATCCGCACACTCTAGGCTATTGCCAAAGTCTCACCCACCCACCGTACACCCACCTTCATCACGCCCGCGTTCCCCAACGGCAACATAAAGGGGAGCATCGCCACCAACACACTCGAGGTAATACTGCATTGAAGCTCGAAGAAACACCAAGCCCATAAAGAGCAGCCCAACCTCTTGCCCTTGGTCACCATCATCTCTCAACCCCTCATCGTTCCTCCCTACTGAACGGGTTCACATCTTCTTTTTCGCCCTCTTCATTCTTGGTCATTGGTGAGTAAAACCAAAATTTGCACGTAATCTGTTGCTAGTCATGGGGGGTCGGGTCGGGGTCGTTGGACAATTTACTCACGCTTTCCGTGCCACCGGGCGCTTTCTCTCCTCTCCTCTCTTCTTCTTCGTTTTCCTCAGCTATCCCTCAATGGACGAGAGCTACATTCGACTCCCTTTTAACCGACCACCGACCGCTTCCTCCTCCATCCCAGAGGACAGCGAGGTCAACACGCAAACCGCTAGCCGAAGCAATCGCGGCAAGCAAACGTCTTACGAATCCGTCATCGCGTTCGATTTGGCACCCGCTGCCCAATCCCCCCCAGAGGACTCCCAGCACTCGTCTGCCGCAGATGTCGACCTCCGTCCAATGGTCGACGTCTACAAGGGCCTAACCCTCTCAGACTTGACAGACCCATTGCCAGGCAGAGCACCCGACTACCCGATGCACGTCCTCATGCAAGTTGCCATCCAAAGCTCCCCGTTCGGCAAACTTCGCCAATGCGAGATTCGCGATGCTTTGATTCAGAGGTTCCCTTATTTCGCCACCGCTGGAAAGACTTGGCGGTAAGTCTGTTTTTCCTTTGCGGAGGATTAGTTCAGCAAAGACAGAAAAAAAGGGTCGGTTTTTTTTGTGTAACCTAAGCTGACGTGCCTCTCTCCCCCTCTCCACTTTTTTCGACCCCCTCTCTTTCTTTCTGGTCCATATAGCAATACGTTGAGACACGCGTTGACGAACCGCCTGTCGTTCTACAAAGTCCCGAAACCGCCGAGCGTCCCGGGAAGAGGCGCCTACTGGTCCTACCGGTTCACTCGCGAGCCCAAGCGAAAATCTCGACCATCGAGCTCTCGGTCCAACGGTGGGAGCAAGCCTGGCCGTCTTCGAGGTCATTCGAAGCGAGGGTCGACGTTCGACGAGGACGATTACGAGGATGACGACGAGGACGACGACGAAGAGGGTGACGAAGCCGACCTCGCGGGGACGGTAGCCATGACCGACGCGCCTCTTACCAGCCCACCTCTGCCCGAAACCAACGACACCATGTCCGAATGCTTCTCTCGCCCTTCGACATCCTCTCAAGGCCTCTATCAACCCCTCGCGTTGGACGCGAGCATGACTTCTTCCATGCCCGCTCAGCCGTTTCGGGAGCACCGCCAGTCATCGATCACCTCCACCGCATCGTTCGCCCAACAACCGACGTCCGCCAACAACGCTGCATTCGACATCCCACAAGTCCTCTCGCCGCCTCAAATCACCACCTCTCAACATCCACAACAGCAAACGCAGCCACTCTCGTCCGCTGCTTCCACCTCCGCCTCCACCCTCCACTCCATCCAACAACAGCAGCAGTTCGCGCATCAGCATCGCCCAACTACTACATCCAGCTTAGACGTGCCGTTGGGAATCTTGAGCATCTCGTCGCCGAATTCGCATCAGAGCCCGCTTTCGAGCAACAACAACAACAGCGCGGCGACCCCTGGATTCGAGCAACAAGATTACTCGTATCTCGTACCCCCACCCAATTCCGCGTCATCTTTGGCATCCGTGCTTAGCGGCCAGTCATCAGTTAACGGCTATGCCAGCACGACCACGCCAGGAGCCGCAGAGGACGCTAATGCCTGGCTGTTCCCAGAGACCAACCTCTTCTCGTCCTTCTCCGACGACGGCATGTTCGCTTTCAGCCTCCCCATGGACAACAACACCGACCCGACCAACGGCGGCTTCTACTACACCGCTCCACCTCAATCTGCCAATTCCATGAACCCGCCCAGGTGCAATTGGAGCTCAGACTCGAACTTGTCCGCAACGGTCTTTTCAGAATCCGTCGCAGCCGTTTCCCCACCTCAATCTCGTATGGGGTCGTCCTACGGCGGAGGACCAGGCCAACTCTCAACGCACTCTCGGCCTGTCACGTCCCACGAACCATCTTCGGGTGCTTTGCTCTCCCCTGGACTTGACCTCCGGCCTACCTCTGCAGGCAGCTTGTACGGCGTGACTTTGCCTCGTCCTGCGACAGCGTCGTTCTCCTCTGCGGGCAAAGACTTGTGGTCTGCTTCCTTGCACCATCCGCTTCAACAATCGCACACCGCGCACCAGCAGCAGCAACAGCAACTCCACGCCCAGCAGCAGCATCAGGTCCAGTCTCAATCTCACAGTGCCATTGACCCGGTTATGCACTCTACGTCTCAAGAAGGAAGCCTTTCGATGTGGAATGCAATGCCTGCTTCATTCGTCGGTGGCGGATTCGACAACAATGGGGTCCAACTCACGGGTCATTCTGCTGTCGATGCTTTCGCTCACGCACGAAAATGGAGCGTCTAAACCGTCTTGGAAAAAGGGAGTTTTCGGATGTTGCCACCCACCCTACCCCCCGGTCAATCTTTTCTCCCCCCCCTTTTCCCACCGCCAACCCCCAACCGAATCTCTTGTCTGGATCTTTCTCACTGGAATCTCCCGTCATTCAGCTACGACCTTGCTTGTTTAGGCTACTGATTTCTGTTGTTCTTATTCTTTCCTCTCCTAACGTTTCCTTTTCTTCTGGGTATCTCGGACATTGTTTCTCCTTTGTACTTCTCTCTCTCTTTCTTTCTCTCTCTGTTCTCTCTCGAATATCTCGGACTGTCG
This sequence comes from Tulasnella sp. 424, assembly GCA_019633425.1. Classification (NCBI taxonomy): domain Eukaryota; kingdom Fungi; phylum Basidiomycota; class Agaricomycetes; order Cantharellales; family Tulasnellaceae; genus Tulasnella; species Tulasnella sp. 424. Next base: position 149,458 of record WSUB01000075.1, on the reverse strand, counting down.
GCCGGTCCAATCAGTACGTACGGATTGCTCAAGGCCCAATCTTCTTTTTGTTCGCCACCTTTCTTTCGTTCCCTCTCGCACGCATGAACGGTCTTTCACAGTCGTCCGTCTCTTCCCAACTGTACAAGTTTCGAGTCTCCCTCTCTTCGGATATGCAAAAGTGTATAGTTTCTCTCCTTTAGCCTCGTGAATGAAGCCTAGGTTTCAATCGCCAAATTCCCTTATCGACCTGTCCGCGGGGGGCGGCTTTAACGAACCCCCCAATTTAACGAGTCTGGAGGACAAGACGCACTGCGTGCCTTGGACTCCAAAGGAGAAGCTAAGGGCAAGCTGAAAGGGAAGAGCGTGCGAGTCTCGATCACAAGGTGCTCGTGACGAAAGAGGAGAGTGCGACCCAGCGGCACCAACGCTTTCCCTTGCAGGGCCGGTGCGATTCCACCGAGCCTCCACGCTCACCCCTCACCGGCGCCGCGGTTGGGCCGCGAAGCATGTGCCACCATGATTCACCAACACAACCCAGAACGGCAAAAAAGTGAATGGATTGCAGGGGTGAAAAAAGGGGGGAAAAATCTGGACCTTGTCAAAACGATGCACGATGTACATTTTCCCAATCTCATTGTCTTATTACCACCAATCTCGATCCGTCCACTAACGATGGTTCCCGACATCCCCAACTTTCATCGTTCGAGTCTGATCTCCGCCTCCGCCTCCGCCGATCCGTGACAAGGCTAAGGGACCGGAGAGACAGCGCTAGGCTTGGGCATTTGGAGCCAATTGACGATATTTTGCAAGCCGGTCCCACCAATGGCTGCTTCAGCTGTAGGACGGATGCTTTAGTACGACCAGGATCGAAAGAATAAATGGAACCGGAAAAAAAGAACGAACCGTGATGACCCCTAGGATCCCAGTGAATCCCTTCTCGGATGCCATGCTTCTCCAAGTACCGCTTTACCCGGGCCGTGTTGATAACCACGTCCAGAGCCCCAAGGAGAAAAGACGAGTAGTACGGTTCTATAAGGGACATCGTTCCATGACTCTGAGATCATATGAGGTTTCCATAAATGGATCGCTCACCTGTACTACGGGGAATTTCCTCGACCCAAAGTGCATTGGCCACCCACTTCGGGCAGAAAGGGAAAAACACACAATGTCAGAACGTTCACAAGCGGTGCTAGCTTCGTTAGACTTACGTCAAAATGCCGCTGAACCGCAAGGGATATCCCCGGCTCCGTGGCTGCGAAGTATTTGATGATAAGCTGCCATGTCTGCCAAGGACCGTCAGCACAAACCAGATGACCACCTTCAGCGGGACACTTACAGTCCGAGGGGCCCGATAAATAAAGTTCCAGCACAGGTCTCCCTCCCAGATACAGAAGCACACTAGGAAATATCGGGCTAGTAAGCTCCTTGTACTCGCGAAATACCCTCGAGCCCACCATCCCTCACCTGGATCGGCAAAACAGCTCCTTTTCACCAGCTCTGGATGTTCCTTCAACATCCATGTGTGCACGTATGATCCCTTTGAATGGCTGATCATTGTCACGTCACCATCCCAGCCGTGCTTCTCGATGAGACCTTTGAGACCTTGAACCCAATTGCGCCGGGACATCGGCTCTAGATGCGACGGATGCCAAATCGATTGAGATACACTTGGGTCCAAAGGGACGACAAGAGGTTGTTCGGGCGGTATGCGTTTGAGAATGTAAACGATGGTGCGGAGGTATTGTAAGAGACCAAAGCCCAGTCCGTGCAACAGGAAGATAGGTTCGGGATCCAGAGACGGCTCTGAAGCAGAGGTTGACGAGCCTTCTCGGATGAGATACCTAGGCAAATACTCGGTGAGTTTTCTTCGCAACGAAGAGCACTACGCAATCACAGCTTACTCAATGCCTTGGAACTCCTGTTTAACCATCCCATACCTCCACTTCAACCACCACCCACTCGCAATGTTCATAGCTCCAGCTACCGCGTACAGTAGCCCTGGCCGACTCCAAGTGACTATTGGGTCCGTAGTCAAGCGCAAAACGTCGCGGGTTTCCTTTCCCTTTCCCTTGTTCGAGAGCGAACAGCCAGCCCGACGTTCAATCAACACCACCGCATCCTCGACCATGTCTTTTTGCGTGTCGTCCAATTCCTTTTGATGAAGATCGAACAGGCTCCACGCGAACCACTCTCGCATGCTCGCACGAGTTATCTTACGCCACGGTCTCCCGCGAAACCATAATCGAAAATGATTGCGAAAGTCGATTGCACGAGGGTCATCGTACGAAAGCTGTAATGGTAGTGACGGCAGAGATCGGAATAACTCGGATCTGAGCTCAATGGTAACTGGGGACTCTGTCGAAGTAGTAGGTGCATTTGGCGGTTGGGCAGGACGGCATTCGACGTCCGTTTCGAGGAATCTTTGGATTCCCTCTCGTAGTTCGGCTGGGTCGCGTTTCGGGAGTTGAGATTTACGCTTTGAAACTTTGCGGCAAAGAAAGTAGTAGTAGACGGAGAAGATGCACTATTTGAGTGGGATAGATGTGATTTAGCCCCCTGAGCGAGGCGGACCAATATCTCACCCCTCACCTCCATGCCGGTATATAGCAGCAATAACCACTGCCAAATAGGTAGAGCTTTTGATGGAGAAGCTCCTTTCATCCAAGCTTCCGAAAGTCGAACAGTCGCGTACACCGTATACGCCCAACTGAGCGGTGGGATAATGTAAAAAGGCCCGACGAAGAAGACCAAGGTCATCCAATACCCCGCTTTCCGCCTCGACAATGGAGGAGGGCAGCAGTCGCATTCTCCTTCGAGGTCATCTGCTTCCCGTTGCTCCAGTCCATCTGCGTTTGCTGGCGGGTTGTTGATGCCGTTAGCGAGAGGGGTGGGGTTCTCAACTGGCCGGTCTGTATTGCAATCAGGATGAACCTGCTGCACGTCGGTCATTCAAGAGCTGGCGGAGGAAAGGAAAAACGCGGTCTAGTCCGAGTGGGTGTATGTACTGAACAACGCTGTGGTGGTGGTTGCGGTTGGGTTGCACATGAAAGAGAAGCCGGCTATAGCTACGCGTTTAGAGTTGGGGAATGACGAATGCACAAAGTGATCACGTGCCTTCACGGAGTGATTAGTCAGCGTGGTGGCGCCCGTCGATCCCCGATGCTGGGTTCTGAGGGAGAGTCATCCGCATATATAAAGGTATGACAGGCTTTAAGGTTACAAGTATAAACGAATCTCCGTCTTAGGACCGTAATGAACGATCCGTACCAGCGTCTTGGAGGATGAATCTTCCGATGGCAAGGGCTCTGGAGCCTGCCTCACCGTCCACCAGATCTCAACCCCCGTTAGAGATAAAAATAGAGTTGCCCGCAGACTCATGGTGGGCTGAGCCATAATTATCTCTTGGAATGCTTCGGACACGAGGGGGTCTCTGAAGGGTGTGCCCGCTTCGCCCTGAACTTCCTTCCTCATTCCTCGCTTTTGCCGCGCGACGAAGAAGCGCAGTGGTCGTTCGTTCATTTAGAAGCGACAGACAGTTACTAGAGCAGTCGGTGCTTGGCAGTGGTACGAGAAGCTAGCAGACTCCCGCTGGGAGATGACAGAACCCAAGAAGAAATGGTATATTCCAAGAAGATAGAGCACAGAGAAAGATCCGTTGTGTATTGGGGTCCCAGAATTAGCCTCGCAAGTCGTGTACGTACGTGAGGCAATCAATCTGAATGTGGAAGAGATTCAAGTTCGCATTAATACATCATTTCCGCGTAAAAGATTCTGCCCACCTACAGAGTCTTTGCGAAGATTGTATCAGCGCACGCCGGATATACAATGCATGTCCGCCGATATACATCATAACATACCTGTTTACGACTGGGAAGGACGCGGTTCGTCGGATGGGTTACCGGTGGTACTGGTCGTCCGGGCAGGCACCGTCGCTGAGAGAGTTGTACCTGAAAGATCGTCATTCCCGGAATCCGAGACAGACTCTGTAGCTGTCGTTGCCGTGGACGAAGACGACCCAGGCGGGGAAGAGAAAGGTAGCTTCTTCTTCTGGATGTACCACTCCCATCGGGTATGAGCGTCGATGTTTCGGACGTACTCCCAATTCGCTCTTTCCCATTCTCTAAACCTGTGACGAAGCGGAACGCGTCGTTTTGAGTAAGAACCTGCCACAGGCCGCGTGAATAAAAAAAAGGAGGGGCTCACTGTTCGAATGCACGATGCCGGCTTGAGAAGATGGGCTGTCCGGGCAAGTGGATTTGCCCAATCAAAGGTCCGCGCTGATTTGGTGATGGATCCTCAGGCACTGGTGAAGGAGGAACGATAGTTGCTGGGTTTGGGGGAGATGGAAGCGAGTCCAGCTTTGGAAGTTGTCTCCGCTGTCTGGATTGCGATGTAGACGGCGATAGTGGAGTAGGGCCTGATTCGCCTTCGGAACCCGAGGACGCAGTGGATGAAGCCTGCTTCACGGTCGAACTGCCGGATGATTGAGAATCGCTTCCAGTATCGCTGCCACTATCACGACTCTCACTATGTGATTGCATCGCCAGTTGTAGCATCTCCGTTCAGCCGTGGTGTATCTGTGCAATGCAATGCAAAAAAAAATGGAAAGCCCGGGCGATGAATAGGTCGTAGGGGATGAAGCGGGTCAGTCGGATCGAAATAGGACGAGTATTTGAACAGGTCTGACCTGAATTGCGCATTTTAGAATGGTGCGGGGGGAGGTGTGGAATGAGGGGGTTTGGTTGATGACTGGGCGCGCTGAAGGAAGGGGTCAGAGAACGAGGTTGGCGTCACAGTGGAACGGGGGTGAGGGAGAGACGCTCTGACCAGGGGGACATTGGAGATTTCCCAGAGCGGATCGGATGACGTAGCCAGAAACAAACAAACGACTCCCCCCCAATCTTGTATAGGTGGTCCCCAATCTCGCTCCATGCATGTTCTGTGCAACGCAGAGGGGCGTTCGGCAATTAGGCAAAAATTTACCGATCCAGGAGACTGTCACCCCGATCCCGAGGACTTCCCAAGTCGCCCCCCATCGGACTACTACGTCGTGCGCTTCTTTGCCTGGAGGGTAGCCCGTTGGCAAAGGTAAAAAAGCCACCCAGTCAAATAAAGAATCTCCATGTCTTCGATTCGTAATTTGTTTCCAACTTTGCGCCCGGCGGGTTGATAGATATGATATATGATCCGTTCGTTGGCCGGAATGAGATCACGAAAACCCCAATCGGCTAGTGGGGTGAGAAGTTGGGGCAACTCTCGGCGTAGACATAGCTTACATAAGGATACAGCGCTTATTGTGTTCGCGTTTTTGGCCTTATGCCGCTTGCATCATGGCTAATCCAGACACCTCATCATTAGAACAGTCGGTGCGGGTAGTTGTCGAAGGAACCGCATTAGCATGTACGCCAAAATTAATTAACCTTGCTGCCCGTTTGAAAACGTTTTCTAACGGTATCGTTCTTCACAGCACTTCTTGGCTGGCTCTGGGCATATGATCGTGCCAACACCCCCAAAGGCGAAGTATATGAGCGTGCCACCCTCAAAGGCCTGACCTATGGCTTTCCGACAGGTTTAAACTCGGGGCTTGCTTCATTTACATTCTTCGGTATGGTGATAGGAACGCGTACCCATTGACCCAATTGACCGAGAACAATTCCGTCGTCCTCTCGCTACATAGGTTCAAGAGAGTTTCTGTTCTCGCCTTTGTTTAGGAAAGGCTTTTCCCATGTTGAAGCACTCCAGCCCAATGGAAGTGTAACGGACAAGGTGGCTGATAGCGCAGCCGCTGGGGCTTTCACAGGAGCCATTGTCAATGGAATTAGATGTACGTTGATCCGAGTCCAACATATACCTCGGATCTTGATACGTAGTCTGCCGCTCTTTAACCAGACAGAGGAGGTCGAGTGCCAAGCGGTGCTTTAGCGTGGGCCTGCACAGCGTCCCTCCTGCAAATGGGGTTCAACAAGTTCATGCCGGCCATCCGCCAATCCAACCCCGGGCGTTCCGCCAGTCAACCTCACTCTCAAGCTCAGGGAATCTCTGACCCTCCCCAATTCCAACCACCGCCTGAGCCAAAGGGTGCGTCGGATAGGATAATGGACGTGACGACGTGGGTCGCTCCGGTCAAGAAACTTTCAGCCGACGAATACGTTACGGTCATGCGAAAGCAACAGGCATCAATTGACAAACGTCTCGATGAATCACAAGCTCGAGGAGCCCAGGCACCGCCGCCCTCGGACGATGAGTCTTGGCCGAAATCATGATGGGGTTCATGTTGCCAGCAGGATTCGCACATAAGGACTACCTACGCGCAATTTTATTTAGCGTATACACTAGGCTATCATACTTTTCTTTTTAACCAAGGGGCAACCGGGAGTACAGCTCACCTAATCTTGGCCAAGACGGACTGTGGCAAAAACATCAACTCTGTGAACCCGTTCCCAGTCTGCCCATCTTCTGCCGCCCTTCTCTTTTGTAGCAAATGAAACCAAGGCATTTCCCCTGGCGATTTTAGTAGCCTGGCTTTACCATACCACCTCAACTTTGGCGGCTGCACCGGCACGCTTCGGAGCTCGAAGCGAAAGCAGTTGAAAATAGCCCGTTTGCAAAGGTAAAAAAGCACCCAGTCACAAAGAAAAAATATCCCTATGGCCTTGACTTCGATTCGTAATTTGTTTCCAACACTTGCGCCCAGCGGTTGATAGATATGGATGATCCGTTCGATAGCAGGAATGAAAACCCCCAATCGGCTAGTAGTGGGGTGAGAAGTTGGGAAACCTCGGCGTAGACATACCTTACATAAGTAAACGGCGACTTTTGTTTTCGGGTTTGCCGCCGCTTGACACCATGGCTAACCCAGACACCTCATCATTAGAACAATCTGTGCGGACAGTTGGCAGTGGGACCGTAGCAGTATGTGCGCTAAAATTTTAAGCTTGCTACCCGGCCGTTTGAAACCTTTTCTAACGGTTACCGTTCTTGTCCTCTGTCTCACAGCATTTATTGCCGGGCTCTCAGGAGCTGGGTATGCCACCCTCAAAGGCAAATCTCCCTTGACCTATGGCTTTGTGACGAGTTTAAACACGGGACTTGCTTCATTTACATTCTTCGGTATGTTGATAGGAACGCGTATATCCGTTGACCCAATTGACCGTGAACAATTCCGTCGTTCCTCCCGCTGCATAGGTTCAAGAGAGTTTCTGTTCTCGCCATTAATCAGGGAAAGCTTTTCCCATGTTGAAGCAATCCAGCCCAATGGAAGTGTAACGGACAAGGTGGCCGACAGTGCTGCCGCTGGGGCTTTCACCGGAGCGATTCTCAATGGAATCAGATGTACGTTGATCCGAGTCGAACGTACGCCTTAGATCCTGATACGTATTCTGCCGCTCTTTAACCAGACGGAGGAAGTCGAGCGCCAAGCGGTGCTTTAGCGTGGGCCTTCACAACGTCTCTCCTGCAAATGGGGTACAACAAGGTCATCATCTCACAACGCGAGTCGCAGCCCATCCACCAATCCAACCCCGGGCGTTCCGACACTCCCAGTCAACTTCACTCTCAAGTTCAAGAAATCTCCAACCCTCCCCAATTCCAACTACCGCCTGAGCCAAAGGGTACCTCGGATAGGATAATGGACGTGATGACGTGGGTCGCTCCGGTAAAGAAACTTTCGGACGACGAATACGTTACGGTCATGCGAAAGCAACAAGCAGCAATTGACAAGCGCCTTGCTGAATTGCAAGCTCGAGGAGGCCAGGCACCGCCGCCGTCGGAGGAGGACTCTCGGCCGAAATCATGATGGGCTTCATGTTGCAGCAGGATTCGCACACAAGGACTACTCGCATGCAATGTTATTTATCGCATACACTAGGCTATCATACTTTTTTTTACCGAGGGGCAACCGGGAGTACAGCTCACCCAATCTTGGCTAAGACGGACTGTGGCAAAAATATCAACTCTGTGAACCCATTCCCAGTCTGCCCATTAGCACCGCCCACAGCGACCCATCTTCCGCCGCCGTTCTCTTTCGTAGCAAATGAAACCAAGGCATTTCCCCTGGCGATTTTAGTAGCCTGGCTTTGCCATACCACTTCAACTTTGGCAGCTGCACCGGCACGTTTTGGAGCTCGAAGCGAGAGCAGTTGAACGTTCCCCGAGAGAGATAAGACCAGTAATATAGGCTTGGTTTGGTGGAGAAATTCTCTGTGCATCGGATGCAATGCCGCCGAGACGTTCAGTATCCATTCTTCGAGCTGAAAAGACCGTCTCGGTACTCACAACCCAATAACCGGTCCATCCAATACACCAACTTCAAAATTCAATCCCTCAGAGGAGTCTGCCTCCGAAAGACCTTGCCACCTCCCCTTCCGTTTTACTTTCTTCCCATCCGCACCTACAACGCCCTTTCGGCCAACGTAAATCCGTCCGTCGCCTGTACCCGCAGCGATGCATCCTCCGGAAGAAAATGCCATGCAAAAGATGAAGGGAGGGGCTAGGCTGGTGTTCGTTGATACGGGAGGTGCCGCTGAAAGACTTGATGATGAGACGAGGGTTCGTCATGTTGAGTTTGATAGGACGAGACTTTACCTCCAAAAGTCTTCTCACTGAGTAGTATGCCCGACTCCACGTCAAAATGTTGCAATTTGCAATCGTATCCCGCAGAAACGACTGCGAAAGTGCCTAGTCAGCCGGACTCTGGATTCCCAAGAGATGAGCCACACGAGCCACCACCACCTTCAGTTGGCCATCCAGGAATGAACTCCACGGGGTGGGAGATCTATGTCCATGAAATGCTCCTCTCAATAAATTCAATCGTCTGTATTTAGAATAGAGGGTAACACATACGCTTGTGTGGCTTGGGTCAAGTAGCTGTCTGTCATGATTTTCAGATACGAGGTCGACTATGCCTATGACGCCCGAGTCCGAAGTGAATGCGAGCTTTGTGCCAGATGTGTTCAACGATATCTTGTGAGCCAGGAATTTAGTCAGTCATGCAAACCGTCGTTAATCAATTCATCTCTCACCTGATTTAGCAGGTCGTCCTCTTCCTCGAGTAACACAAGCGTCTCGCGGGCGTCCGATGGTGAGAGGATCAACTTGCTAGTGTCAACTCCCAGATCGCAGAAGAAGACCTAATATACTGAGGACATGTCAGCCAGGGGAAATACCGATAAGCGATGAACGGGCGACATACCTTCCTGCCAGAGGCTACCCAAAACCTTAGCGCTGGACCATCCCCTCCGTTTTCCGCCTTCACGCTCGTCGGGGATAAAGGTGATATGGCGATGGATGATATCTCGTCTCCGAAACCATTCACCGCCCGAACGACCTTGGTCGAAGGAGGCTGGTATACTCTGATAACGCCGTCCCGCGACCCAGCAACCAAGAACGTCCCTTCGCCCCCACTCGCCGACAAGGCCAGAGCCGTGCATTCCTTTTTTGATTCCAGAAAGATATGGTCCGGATCCGGAGATGACATATGTATATCACTCTGACGAGGAGGCTGAGAAAGGTGGAGGTGATTCGGCCCCGAAAGAGTCTAGTTTGTCACGCTTTGCCTTGAGGCGCAATATTTCTCAGCACCCCGTCATCTTTCCACCACCCGCCGACAAGTCAAAAGAAGAGTAATAGCCTCAAATGCCTATCCAGCAGCCTTCGAATCAGATCAAGTATGTGCGCGAAGCATATTTATTCAGACGATCTGCCCATCTCACCTTATTCGCCATCCTCTAGATTAACCAACGTCTCAATCGTCCGACTAAAGAAGGGCGGAAAGCGGTTTGAGGCAGGTCTGCACCTTCAAAATGCCTTGGACTCGCAAATTTGACACCTCCGTTCGTACCAATAGATAGCATGCTACAAAAATAAAGTACAAGAGTGGAGAAACGGAGTGTACGTCCGGGTCCAAGCTTACTAAACCACCCCCAAGCATCTCACAGACCTGTTCCGTTCAGCGAAACGAATTTGGACGACGTGCTTCAAATAAGCAACGTATTCACTAACGTCTCAAAAGGTCAAGTAGCCCCTACGGATGACCTCAAGAAAGCCTTTGGCAAGACTGAAGTGGACGAGATTGTCAAGGAGGCGAGTGCCATTGGATCTGGGAAGGGAGAAAGGTGGCCCGCTTACCCTGTAACGTGGACATTAGATTCTCAAGAAAGGAGAACTTCAGGTCGGAGAGAAAGAGAGAGAACACACTTTGGGTAATCTATGGAAGGAGATCGCAACTCAGGTTTCGGAAAAGGTGGTGGATCCTAGCACGCAAAGACCTTACCCAGTTGGCATGATCGAGAAGGCTATGCACGAAGCTGGATTCAGCGTGAAGACCGGCAAGTCTAGTAAATCTCAGGTAAAGTTCCTACTTCTCAGTTCATTCCTCTACACTATCTGAAACCATGTATACCACCAGGTCTTGGAGTGCATCAAGCTTTTACAGGAGAAATCGACCCTGCCCATCCAGCGAGCCCGTATGAGAGTTCGGATAACCATGCCGATCAAGGATGGCAAAAGGCTGAAGGAACAAATCCACGGGAGTGCGGAGACAGTTGAGGAAGATGACATGACTGGAGAGGAGTGGGAAACGGTGCGAGACAGTCATTTCGCTAAGTCTCGAAGTACTAACGGAACCCTCTTTTTGTGCATTAAGATTTTGCTTATCGACCCGGGTCAATTCAAGGTGCTGAACGAGCTTTTATCGTCAGAGGGTTCCGCACTGAAAGGGAAGGGCAAGATCGAGACTTTGACGATGGCTGGGGCATCAAGCGATTTGTAAACAAACGTCTTAGATAGTTCGAGTACGATTGCAATTGAAGTCTGGATTATTGGGCGCAAAGGGAATCTGGTTATATTTTGAAGCAAGAGATAAATAAGGAGCGTGAAAAAGCGGAACAGGTCACTCTGCAAAGGACACGAGCAAACAAAAGGAAGGTTCCAAATCATGGGAGTGCCAAGGTATCTGATTGATGGGAGAATAAAGTCGTCCAGTAGCCTGGTTTTTGATGCAAGGAAGCGAGCCTCCGACCGAACCAGTCAACATCCTAGAACTCCATCTGGGAGCCTTGAGCCGCAAGCCTGCTTTCGAGGTTGCGGAGAGACTCTTCCTTGGCCAAGAGTTCCTGTCTCTTCTCGTTGATTTCGCGCTGAACCTTGAGCTCGATCTCGCGAAGCTTCTCCTCTTCCCGACGGAGTTGTTCTTCCTTGAGTCGGACGCTCTGGGTGGCGAGATCCTCTGGCAGAACCGAGTCGCTGAGAAGGGGAAACTGAATTAACATCACGGAATACGACAAGAAGAGAGCCAACTTACTTCTGAGCGGAGTTGACGGTGCGAGAGAGCTTCTCGGTACGGTAGGTCTCGTACAAGACGTCGTGAGTCAAGGCCTATGATAAGTTGGAGGTCAATGATTTGTTCGATGACCTTGAGCAAAGTTTCTAACCTTGAGGTCACCGAGATGGGAGCTTGAAAGAGGACGACGAATTAGACGAAATAGTCAATACTGGAAGGAAACGTTGCCTACCTGAGTAAAGCGCTTCGGAGACGACTGAAGTCAGAGTGCTTGGGATTGTCGACCTCAACAACACCCCATGGGTAAACACGACCACGGACGAGTTGCCCATCAACCTCAACTTCTTCCTCGGAGCCAACAATAGCGAAGGGCATAAGGGCCTAGGGAAACGCCCAGGTTAGGAGCGGTTCTGCGTTTCCTCAAGAAAGGGTCGACTTACTCGGAGTTCGCTGTTGTCGGCGATGGTGTCCTCATCGTCTTCTTCTACGTCGTATGGGAAGTTGTAGACCGGGATGCCATAGTGTTCGATATCCTCCATGATACGCTTCTTAAAGCCCTTCAACTCGCTGGGAGTAAGGGAATCGGCCTTGCCAACGACGGGAATGACATTGACGCGAGGTGAGAGACGGCGCATCAGTTCAATATCCATCTCTCGAAGACTAGACAATTTCAAACGATCAGATCAAGCCGCCACTAAAAGGATGGTACTACTTACGCATGGCCAGTCGGGGGGATGAAGTACAAGAGTGCGTGAACTCGGTTGTCCCGGAAGCGGGGGTTACGCTTGATTCGCGACTCTTCGGCGAGAATATCATCATATTGGCGCTCGAGATGTCCAACAATCTCCTGGAACCTGATCGAGCCCAATGTGAGCAAAAATGCGCGGGGTCAACGGTAGTGTCGACAGCGGTACGTACGCATACTCATTGTCGATATTGTCGCCGAAGCCGGGAGTGTCTACAATGGTGAGAGCGATGCGGATGCCATCTTCTTCAAGCTCTGCGATGTCGAGGAAAAGTCAGCTGTTTGATCGGTGGGGGGGACCCTGACGAGTACGTACCAACGTTGACAGGCTTGATCTTGATGCCCTGTTCGATGTGAGCGGTTTCGGGGCTATCTGAATCCTTGTGACTGAGGACTTCAGACTCGCAAAGGGTGTTAACAAAGGTGGTGCGACCGGTTCCAGAGCCACCTGTTCAGGCGTAAAAGTCGAAAAAACGTCGGTCCACTTTGCAACAGGCGAAAAGAAAGAAAAACGACTGACCGACGACCATGACGGTGAATTGGACACCCTTCTTGACGTTTTTACGACCGCCGCGACGCATGACCATTAAAGTATAGAGGTGAAAAAGTGGGAGAGGTGGATGTGCAAAACGTGCAACTGATGTCGAAAGGAAGAGGTACGGTCGAGGTTTGGACGGCAACGAACCTGTGTGCAAACAAGACCAACCAACATCTACGCCAGCCCCCGTTTTCGCGTTCACCTTTTGTGTTCAATCCCTCCATTCTACTCTCGCTGATGCTATGCCGCCCTCTCCCTCTTGTACATACGCGTAGAAAAATCTCAAAACATAGTTTCACTGCTTTATACTCGTCCCAACTCAGCATCTCGCCTTCAAAGGATGTCATTACTCGCAAAGTTTGTGGAAGACCCCCAAAGGGAATCAAAGACGCGTTATCTCTGGGCTCAGTGCCCTTAATACCTGCTGATAATTCCGGCATTGGGCCCACCCCGGCTCAAGATGGCGGCGGCTCTTATCCCTCTGGCCATCAGCCGCGCAAAAGTCGGGTGAGGAGGCGTTTCGCGGACCTCCCAGTTGCCCTGAACGGGCAAGGAGGGACGGCCGCGCCTCTGAATCCTGATTGGCGCCAGACCACAAAAACGCAAACACCCCCAGGTGAGCAGCCTTTCATCCGAGACATTTGATATGACCATCACGTCGCTGACAGCAAACCCAGTCCCGACTCTCATTCCAAGCAACGTTAATAGCAGCCCAACACCTCCCACTCGTTCTAACCTCCCGAAAACCCAGCTAGCTACTGATATTATTGAGAATCTTGCCAAATTCCCCCACTGTATCCTCTTGACACGAGTCGGTGGCTTTTATGAGGTCGGTGTTGGGCTTTTATAATGCATGCGACGAACGCAGACTAACCCATCGGCATTAAAGTCATACTTCGATCAAGCGATCGAGGTCGCTCAGCTCCTTACAATCAAACTCACGACGCGTTCATGGGGTGGTGGTCGCGTCCCGATGGCAGGCTTTCCGCTAGCACATCTCGATCGTCACTTGAAGCGCCTAGTGCAAGGACACCAGCGGTTTGCAGCAATTTGCGAAGAATTCAAACGCCCAGACGGTTCCTTCGAGCGACGCGTTGCTCGAGTGGTCACCCCAGGAACGCTCATCGACGAGAGTTTCGTCAATCCATTCGAGAATAACTACCTCATGGCTATCTCTTCAAGCTCAGACACCAACGGGCAGATGAGCATGGCCTGGACAGATGTCGCCACGGGAGAGTTCTTCACTCAGACCGTTCCTCAGGCGTCACTTCGCGATGAGATCGCTCGCATTCGCCCGAAGGAAGTTGTTCTGCGGGACACCCTCCGAACGATAGCTTCTCACCCAATCAAAGAGGCCCTAGCTGAGGAGTCGGCGGCAGTTTCATACATTCGATCTGGCGCGCAGCCGTTACCTCTCGCCAACGGGGAAGACGACCTTTCGACGGGTGAAGCTGAAGCAGTTGCTTTGTTAACTGGCTTCATGAAGGGAAGTCTGCTAGAACACATACCAGAGGAGCAAGAGCTCAGTCTGTTATCGAGGCCGACGCATGAAACAACCACTGGCCGCCTTCAAATGGACTCGCATACAATAAAGGCGCTGGAGATAAGGGAGGAACTCCGGGAGGGGGGGATTTCAGGGAGTTTAATGAGTGTCGTCAAACGAACGGTAACTTCGAGTGGGACAAGACTGCTGGAGAGATGGCTCTGTAAGCAAATCTTCGTACAGGAGTTAATCCTGTTACTGAAGTGGTTTACCCTTGTTTTTCTCAGGTTCGCCGAGTGCCTCCGCGTCGATCATCACAGCTCGGCAATCCCTCGTAGCAGTTTTCCACCGTTCTCCTCATTTCCGAAGCGATATTGTGACCCTCCTGAAGCAAACAGAGGATGCCACCCGTATAGTTCAGAAGTTCACCCTGGGAAAGGGTGATGTTGACGACTTGAGGGCGATCCGGGATACCATCAGGATTTGGGACGCATTGCACAACCGTATCCAAGCTGAGAGACCGGATACGGCGGCTGTTTCACTGTCCACACAAGCGGTCGCTGACTGGGAAGCCCTGGAGGCGATCGCCTCTCAGATGAACAGCCTTTTACCTCTGGCCGAAAGAATCGATTCAGCGCTGGAGGATCGCGAATTAGCACAAACCAGAGACTCTGAGGGTATGGAAGCCAATACCATGGTGCCCGACCTTTCACTGGGTGAGGCTCTAGAAGCGGAGGATTCAGAGATCCTTGCTCCACCAGGGGTCGGCCCGACGAAGACCTGGACCATCAAACCAAAGTAATCATTCGCTTGAGATTTATCCCTTCGTAATGATAGCGTTTAACTCTCTTATTCCCCACCCAGATTCTCCTCCAAACTTACGAGTCTGCACCGCAAACTGGACAAGCTATACCGGCAGAGGAGCAAGCTTGAAGACGACCTACGGGAGCGGACTGGTATGCGTTGATTTTCTTTTGTTGATTTGATGCAGCTGTTGACGTTCTCCAAGGAGCACAATCTTTAATACTTAACAATAGTACGATTTATGGATGGCACGTCCGGGTGCCCAAAGCCAAAGACGCACGCAAGATGAGTGACATCGAGGAGTTAGGGCTTATCGAAGTATCCAGAAGCGCAAGCTCTCGAACATATTTTCACGGTGTAGGTTCTGCTCGTCATCGAGGGATATCCGTATATCTCATATCTCATACGACAGTCCTGGACTACCCTTGGGTCGTCCATTGCCGATACCGAAATGGCCATCCTGGATGCCGAGCGAGCTGCTTTCACCACTCTCCGTGAAGAAGTGGGTTCGATTTGTTTTTTTCTTTGGCGCCAATCTTCCTGATGCCACGTATGATCCTAGATTAAAGCGGTCGGTTCGATCCTTCGGAGGAATGCTCGGATTGGGGATGAACTTGATGTTGCTACAGCCTTTGCCAATCTCGCGGTAGAGATGAACTTTGTTCGGCCAACAATTAACGAGAGGTAGGATCGGTCTTTTGCGTCTCGTCAATTCAACAAACTGACTTGCTGGCGGTTTGTCAGTTCCGTCTTGAGCATCGTACACGGAAGACACCCGACCGTCGAACTTGGTCTTCTTAAAACCGGGAGAAATTTCGTGCCCAACTCGGTTCACTTGCATCCCGAAAGTCGTTTACACTTTATCACGGGCCCGAATATGGCTGGTATCTACAATTCCTCGCTGGAACTGGTTGGATTAAGTGACTGACGCCAGACCGTCCTCTTAGGAAAGTCTACTTTGCTTCGGCAAACTGCAGTGATTGTCATATTAGCACAAACGGGCTCATTTGTCCCAGCTGAATCTGCAACCATTGGACTTGTCGACAAAGTCTTCGCTCGAATCGGCGCCAAAGACGACCTTTTCCGGGATCGCAGTACTTTCATGGTCGAAATGTTGGAAACAGCCGATATACTGAAGAAGGCAACTCCTCGAAGCTTGGCGAGTAGTTGTCCCATTCCCTCTGCGCTGCCGGTGCTGACACTTTATTCATCCAGGTGATCATGGACGAGGTTGGGCGAGGAACTACCGTAAAGGACGGAGTTGCCCTTGCCTTCGGGACTGCCCATTATCTGTATGACGTTCATCGGTGTCGAACACTGTTTGCCACACATTTCCACGATGTTGCGGACTTGTTTGGTTACGACGACGCATTGGGCCGCTCAGCGGAGCCCACGTATCAGGCTGTCGATTTCTTTTGCACGGACGTCAATGAAACAGAGGTAGCTTGGACGATTGTCGACCGAATGATTTCACCATCCTGACATGATATCATCTTTATAGGACGGTTATTTTACCTATTCTCACAGACTTCAAGGAGGTCTTAACCGAGATAGTCACGGCATTAAGGTGCGTGGTGTATCCTTCGTGAGAAATCGATTCACTAATGCTTCATTAGGTTGCTAAGATGGCCGGGATACCCGGATGCGCTATAAACGTGGCAACCGACATTGCAAGATCCTATGAAGCCCGAGAAACTGCGAGACGAGACAATGGGACACGGCTGAGAGACATTGGCAGGTTGGTCGCCGAAAGACATGCAGCCATGAGGTCGCTGGGAACGACTGCAGAATAATGAAGAAAGGAGAGACTGGGTTTACTATTTGGGGCCGCGCTCTCATCTGGGTAACGCGAGTCAGATCTCGTTGATAGGCGGTGCGTAGGATACGGTTTACGGAGAGGTGTGCTGGCGTCGATAACGTGGCGAATAATTGGGCTCTCCATTGTGCGACCCAGGTCGTTCCAAAAGCAGTCGAAATGTTCCGGAGACTTGCGTTCCCGAACAGCCGGACGCTGCCGGGCTCCCCTTTCGCGATCGTACTGAAGATGACTCTCGTAACTCGTCGGGGCGTGGATGATAAACCCACTTAGCGTTTTCTTCATCATACGTGCGGACCTGCGAGTATCGACCAACTCCGGGGAAAGAAGTGAAGACAGCTGAGGTTGTTCCAGGACTCGATGGCGAGGATGGTAATGACGGAATCCCGCTGGGACTGGACTCGAATTGGCCGGTATTTGTCATTGAATTGGAACGCGAGAGGGTTGGCGACAAATCTTTTGGAGGAGCATTGGCATGGGCGAAGATAGCTTGAATTGGCAGAACTGGCTTATGGGTCACTCCCCAGCGTCGTTCGAAGTCCTACAGTAACACAGTGTTTATCAACGCATTCTGCGCGCTCAGACCCCCTTATGCTCACCTTGCTGAACGGTTTTGCCATAGCAAAACGCGACCGGGACTCTGGGCAAGGGAAGGGAGTGGCTGGATTATCGCCATCCAGTGATACGGAGTTGTTGCGATCATAGGTTGGGCGAGCGAGAGTATTGCTGTAGGTGAACATCGAAGGGAAAATGGTATAAACGCTATCCCTTCGACAGTGGGCATCGATGCAAACGTTTTAAGAGGCTCTGGGTCGGCGGATAGCGCCCGGGGTTGCATGCAACGGACGCAAAGGAACGTCTGAATACGAGTAGTCCAACTCATTCAATTGATGGCCCAGTGGGTCTGTTGACGTGTAACCGGCTTTTCAGATAAACATAAACAAATATGCACCGCTGTACGACCAAACCCTCCAAACTGCAAAATAGAGACTGCCTCACGGGGAAGAGCCCGGGTTTGGTCAAGCGTTGCTCCCGCTGAGAAGGCGATCAAGAATGGGGCAAACACGTAAAGATACCCAATGCTACTGTTACAACTGAAATCTGGGGAGCGGAGATGGCGCACTCCAGATATTATGTTTTATTGACGGGAAATATTCCAGTTTCCTGCTCCGTGATCCCGTCGCAGTTCAGTGAGTGAGCTCGACGAGTTCCAACGCATCCTTTGATCGTAACAGTCTCTTTATCCCACTCTCCACGCGGCCTCTGTCTGAGTATTGACATTCGTCGCACTTGCCAAGGCGCAACCTCTTTACAGGCGGGCATCCGAACTTGCGCCGAGCATCCAAAAATCGAAAAGTCTCGTGCAGTATATCTTGGTAATGTCCGACACACTTATCCTCTGGGTAGTCCAGAACGATGCTCTCTAGTTCCTTCCATGGGTTAAGTGCGATATTGACTTGCGCCGCCCACGTCACGAAAAGTGGTCGGCACCTGATAGACGCAATCTCCATCCTCTCGATTTCGGGGAAAAGCATAGCGAGGAATAAAGCGAAATGGTCTTGGTTGGTTACGGCTAGTGTTGGGCCATCAGTTACCAAGAGGACCCGGACCGAGTCCAACGGGACGACCTGCGGAGGGTTCGCCCAGGTGAAAGGGCGGTCGTTCTTGAACAGTTTGGGAGGCTCTAGCGAGACGACCTCGAGGGATGGGGCGGTGAGGTTGGTGAGTACGAGGGGAGCCATGTTATTCTCCACTCCGGAGAAGGTCAATCGACGGAGGTTGAGGCATTGTATCCGAGGAACTAGGGGAAGGCTGTCCGCTAAGTAATTTCCGTGGCAGGTATCCAATCCTACTCCTTTGAGCTCGAGTTCCTCCAGAGCCTGGCAGCTCTGGAGCACCTCGAAGAGATGGTTGTAAGGCCAAGCCCAGAACGACGCAGAAGAAAGGGTCAGGCGAACCAGCTCCGAAAGAGCAAGGGTATCTGGAAGTATAGAGGTTTGACCGAGGCTCAGATTCCGGAGAGATGAGATGTTGTCGGGGAGTGCAATGACATTGCGTGGTGGTGGGACCCCGTCAGTTGCGATCTCCCGACGCCAAACTTCAAACGTCAAACTCTCCATCACTCCCAGGTCCAGCGCTCTCAGCTTCTCGCACCAGAAGTCCCACTGCCCGGGACTTGCGAAGCTCAACTTGAGCGAGAGGCTTCGGATCCTGGGCGAGGCGAATTCAAGCAACGCCAGCAACCCGTTGATTTTACTCTCCATCTTCTTCAACACCCTCATCGAGACATCGAGTTTGTGGTTCCCCGATCGACTGAGACATAGTTTTGCAAAGTTGAAAGATGAGGGCTTGTCGTTTATCTCGATTATTGACCAGAGCGATGGTGCGGATAAGGCGGTCTGGCGCAGGTGGGTTGATGTTTGGGTTACCGGAAGCAAACCATGATAGGGAGACCTGGTGACACCGGAGTGCTCGAGGAGGTATTCAAGTATGCTGACGGTGATCTCTGGCGGAAGCGTCAAAATACTGGCTTGGTTGTTGTTGTCCATTGGGACCTAACGACGGTGGTGAAGGCTATTTAAAAACACAGATCAGCTGTGAAGAAAACAAAAAAAAATCACCAAGTACCTACTGAAGTTTTCTATCGATATCCGACTGTCAAAGAGGCGGTTTTTCGTGGAGGGGACGAAGAGAAACGATGGCTAGTGTTTAGACAAACATTAGTAATCAATCACAAATTTTGACACGTGCCAGTGAACGCCCTAACACTGAAGTTCCAGCGGACGTGTGGATGCGGACGTGCGCGTCAAAGGATGCAATCCGGCCGATGACACGGACCAGGGAATAACAGCAACAAAATGTAGACCAAGTCATATATCATGGAAACCCTCATTGCTAACAAATGAAGGCGTCTTCGCAGTATCCTGCCTGAGGTTAGATATTGTGCATCAATCGACAGCCCGGTGCTGCACCTCCATGCCAAATCGTCCGCGTTTCGTGTAAAAGCCCCCGACGGTACTGGTAGGACTGAAATTCGGCGGAGGAAAAGTTACATTCGAGATATTTCTATGTTACTAAAGAGAAATTCCTGTTTTCATCCTTGCTTCTGCTCAATCTCCGCCGACCACTAGAACTGATCCGCCGCAGAGTAATGAATGAGCTCCACCAGTTCCAATGCATCATTCGACTCTAAAACACTCTTTATACCACCCTCCACACGGTCTCTATTTGAATATTGACATTTGTCACATCCGCCAAGGCGCAACCTCTTTAAAGGAGGGCATCCGAACCTGCGCCGAGCAGTTAAAAAGCGCAAAGTCTCCTGCATTATCTCGTCGGAATGCCCATAACACCTATCCTCCCGGTATCTCAGAACGATACTTTGCAGATCCTTCCACGGGTTAAGTGCGATATTGACTGGCTCCCCCCACGTCGTGAGCAATGGTCGGCACCTGATCGAAGGAATCTCCATCCTCTCAATCCCCGGAAAGAGAGTAGCGAGGAGCAAAGCGAAGTGGTCTTGGTGATCTAAGTCTAGTCCTGGGCGATCAGTAATCAACAGGACCCGGACTGAGTCGAACGGGATGGGGTTTGGAGGCTTGATCCACGTAAATGGGATGTCGGGCTTGAATCCCTTGGGGGTCTCCAGCGAGACAACATCGAGGGACGGGGCGGTGAGGTTGGTGAGGACAAGGGATACCATGTGATTCTCGACTGCAAAAAAGGTCAATCGGCGGAGGTTGGGGCATTGTATCCGAGGGACCGAGGGAAGGCGGTCGGCCGAGTAAGATGCGTCGCGCGCATTCAATTGTACTCCGGATCCCATGAGCTCGAGCTCCTCCAGAGTCTGGCAACCCTGGAGTACCTTGAAGAGATGGTTGTACGGCCAAGTCCCGAACAACGCAGAGCGAAGGGTCAGGTGGACCAGTTTCGAAAGGGCAAGAGAATTTGGGGCTATAGAGGTTTGACTGAGGCTCAGGCTCCGAAGAGATGAGACAACGTCGGGAAGTGCAATAACATCGATATCGGGGGGTAGTCGCATCCCGTCGGTTGTCATCCCCCGACGCCAAACTTCGAACGTTAAACTCTCCATCGCTCCCAGGTCCATTACTCGCATCCTCTCCCACCATAGGTTCCACTGCTCGCCAACTTTGAGGCCTAACTTGAGTGAGAGGCTTCGGATCCTTGGCGAAGCGAATTCAAGCAGCGCCAGCAACCCGTTGATTTTATTCTCCATCTTTATCAACACCCTCAACGAGATATCGAGTTTGTGGTTTCCCGATCGACTGAGACATAGTTTTGCAAAGTTGAACGATGCGGGCTTGTCATTGATCTCGATTATCGACCACAGGGACGGTGCGGACATGGCAGTTTGGCGTAGGTAGGTGGATGTTTGGGTTACCGGAAGGAGGCCATGATAGGGAGACTTGTTGTGATCGGGGTGGGCGAGGAGGTATTCAAGTATGCAGACGGTGATCTCGGAAGGAAGCGTCAGAATATTTGCTGAGTGGTGGTTATGGTCCATTCAGGCGGCAGTCTGATTTTGAAAACACGAATCAGCTGTCAAGAAAACAGAAAGCTCTGCTAATTACGTACTGTGTGTAGTTTTCTATCGCTATGTGTTTATCAAGGAGGCGAGTTTGCAGGCAAGTGGAAAACGATAGACAGCTGGCAGGAATCCTAGACAAATATCAGTAAATTTCGGGCACGGCGGCGGTGCCCCGAGAATGCCGCGAAACGTCCCTCGATCGGAGTATTCTTATGGTTAACATGGCACCCAAGCGGAAGGGGATGGCCTCTTCCGGCGCGCACGTCTTCGCTCACAGGTTCAATAACAGGGGCCCAACAAACAGTAGCAGGAACCGGATTCGGATGAAATTATTTATGTCATAGGTACCTAAAGGCTAATATATGAAGGTTTTGTTCGCCGTATTGGACTGAAGAGGTTAGATATTGTGCACCCGCTGGGGCTATTTCCGCCAACAAACCCGAATGATCGCATCTTTACCCCCTCAATGCGACAGTTGAATGACCTCCAAGTCATCTTTGGACCGCATTAGCTTCTGAATACCACTCAGCCGAACTTCCTTGAACAACAACTGGCAACTGCGGCACACGCCAAGGTGCAGCCACTCCAGCGGAGGACAATCCAGCTTTCTTCGGGCCTCCAGGAAGCGGAGCGTCTCGTTCACGAGGTCATGAGACGACCCGTCGCACACGTTATCCGAATAATTGAGGACAACACTCCTCAAGTCTCTCCAAGGGTTCACGGCAATGTGACCTTGCTCGGCCCACGTTGAGAGAAAGGCTCGGTACCATGAAGCTGGGAGTTCCAGTTCTTCAACTCCGGGAAAGAGTTTCGCGAGGAAAAGGGCGAATTGTTCTAGGAAGGGTGGGATTGGCGTCGGGTGATCGGTGACGAAAAGGTACCGGACGGTGCTGAATGGCGCGACTTGTCGGAGGTCGTTCCACACGAAACAGACGTCGTTCTCGAGTTCTTTGGGAGCCTCAAGAGATACGGCTTCGAGTTTCGGCGCTGTGAGATTGGTGAGGATTTGGGCGACCATATTGTTCTCCACTCCAATGAGTGTTAACTGCCGCAGTTTGGGGTGTTCCAGCCGAGGGACTGACGGGAGTTCACCCGCGGAATAATGTCCTTGACAGACCTCCAACCCAAGCCCTCGAAGCTCGAGCTCCTCCAGGCCCGTGGAACTTCGGAGCACCTCAAAGAGGTTGGTGTACGGCCAACCCCAGAAGGAAGCCGAAGAGAGCTTCAAAACGGCCAGGTTCGAGAGGACGAGAAAGTCGGGAAGTTGAAGGGACGCGTTAACGAGGCTCAAACTCCGAAGAAGCGAGGTTTGGGTGGGGAGCGGAATGGCGTCAGACAAGGCGACCGCCCCGAGGGTCCAGACTTCTCGACGCCAGACGCTAAAGTTAAGATCCTCCAGGGCTCTGTAGTCTAACACCTTCAACGAGTCCCACCAGAGATCCCACTGCCCGGGTCCCGTGAAGCTCAGCTTCATCGACAAGTTTCGGATCCTCGACGAGACGTATTGGAGCAACGCTATGAGCCCGTTGATCTTGGCCTCCATTTTCTTCAGCACCATAATCGAAATGTCGAGTTTGTGATGGCCTGATCGGCTGACGCAAAGTTTCGCAAAGTTGAATGAAGCAGGCTTGTCATTGATCTCGATTACTGACCACAGGGACGGGGCGGACATGGCAGTTTGGCGCAGGTGGGTCGATGATTGGGTTACTGGAAGTAGACCATGATAAGGAGATTTGTTGGGATCGGGGTTGGCGAGGAGGTATTGCAATATGGAGACGGTGATCTCTGGAGGAAGATTCAGAATATTTGCTGGGTGATTCTTGCTGTCCATTCGGACCCAGCAACGGCAGTAGAGTCTGATTTGAAACACGAATCAGCTGTTAAGAAAACAGAAAGATAAGCTAAATACATACTATGTGTAATGTACTGTCACTATCAGCTTATCAAGGAGGCGAGTTTTCAGGCAAGCTTGCAAGTAGAAAACGATGGACAGCTGGCAGCCCCTAGACAAATATTAGTAATCGATCACAAATATCGGGCAAAGCGGCAGTGCCCGTGAATGCGGTGAAATTGAAGCTAGATCGGAGTGTTCTGATGGTTAACATGGCACACGAGCGGAGGGGGTGGCCTCTTCTGGCGCGCACGTCCTCGCTCACAGGTTCAATAACAGGGGTCAGCAAATAGCAGGAACATGATTCGGATGAAGTCATTTATATCACGAGCAACCTAAATGCTAATAAATGAAGGTTCGGCTCGCAGTGCCAGTATTGAGCCGAAGAGGTTAGATATTGTGCATCCACTGGGTTCCGAGTGTCACTATTTCTGCCAGGAGACTAGAATGATCGCCTCTTCACCTTCTCAATGCGACACTTGAATGAGCTCCAAGTCGTCTTTGGACCGCACTAGCTTCTGAAGACCGCCTAACAGAGTTTCCTTGGCCGTCCACACGCAACCGCTGCATACGCCAAGGCGCAGCCATTCCAGCGGAGGACAATCCAGCCTTCTTCGAGCCTCCAGGAAGCGGAGCGTCTCGCGCAGGACGTCCTGAGACGAGCCCACGCACAAGTTATCCGGGTAATTGAGGACAACACTCCGCAAGTCTCTCCAAGGGTTCACGGCGATGTGGACGTGCTCGGCCCACGTCATGAGGAGGGCTCGGCACCCTGACGCTGGAAGTTCCAATTCTTCAACTCCCGGAAAGAGTTTGGCGAGGAAAAGGGCGAATTGCTCTTGAAAAGGTGAGACCGGTGTCGGGCGATCGGTGACGAAAAGGTAGCGGACGGTGCTGAATGGCGCGACTCGTTGAAGGTCGTTCCATACGAAACGGACGTCGTTCTTGAGTTGTTTGGGAGTTTCCATAGATACGGCCTCGAGACTCGGCGCGGTGAGATTGGTGAGGATTTGGGCGAGCATATTGTTCTCCACTCCAATCAGTGTTAACTGCCGCAGTTTCGGGTGTTCCAGCCGTGGGACTGACGGGAGCTCACCCGCGGAGTAATGTCCTTGACAGACCTCCAACCCAAGCCCCCGAAGCTCGAGCTCCTCCAGGGCCGTTGAACTCCGGAGCACCTCAAAGAGGTTAGTGTACGGCCAACCCCAGAAGGAAACCGAAGAGAGCGTCAAAACGGCCAGGTTTGACAGGACAGGGGAGTTGGGAAGTTGGAGGGACGCGTGAACGAGGCTCAAACTCCGAAGGGGTGAGGTTTGGGTGGGGAGCGGAATGGCGTTGGACAAAGCGGTTGTCCCGGCCGTCACGGTTTCTCGACGCCAGACTTCAAAGTTAAGATCCTCCAAGGCTCTACAGTCTAAAACCTTCAACGAGTCCCACCAAAGATCCCACTGCCCCGGTCCCGTGAAGCTCAGCTTCATCGACAAGCTTCGGATCCTCGGCGCGACGTACTGGAGCAAGGCCAGGAGCCCGTTGATCTTGGCCTCCATTTTCTTCAGCACCCTGATCGAAATGTGGAGTTTGTGATTACCCGATCGACTCAGGCAAATCTTTGCAAAATTGAACGAGGCGGGTTTGTCGTTTATTTCGATTATTGTCCATAACAACGGGGCTGACAAAGCGGTCTGGCGCAGGTGTGTTGATGTTTGCGTGACCGGAAGTAAGTCGGCATAGGGGGATTTGGATGGCGTGTGGTCCGCGAGCAGATATTCAAGTATGTTGACGGTAACTTCGTGAGGAATCGTCAAAATACTGGTGTTGGGGTTGTTGTCGTCCATTCAGACCCAGCACTAAAGTCTGATTTGAAAACACGAATCAGCTGATAAGAAAACTGAAAGATCCACTGAGTACATACTATGTGTAGTTTTCTATCAATATCAGTTTTCCAAGGACGTTAGTTTGAAGATGGCATAGGCAAGGAGAGGACGAGGGACGGTGTGTCCAAACAAGTATTAGTAATCGATGACAAACATTGGACACGGCAGCGCCCCTTGAATGTCTCTGATGTGTTACGGCACCCCAGCGGCGAGGATATATAATAGTCTCCTCCAGCGCGGACGTCCCCGCTCACAACTTCAATAACAGGGATCAGAGAGTAGCAGCAACAGGATTCGGATGAAGTTTATATCACAGGGCATCTAATGCTAATAAATGAAGGTTCTGTTGGCAGTATTGCGTTGGGGAGGTTCGATATTGTGCATCCCCTGAGGGCCGAGTGTCACTATTTCCACCAGGAAACCCGAATGATCGCATTTTCGCCTTCTCAATGAGACACTTGAATGAGCTCCAAGTCGTCCTTGGACCGCACTAGCTTCTGAATACCGCTCAACAAAGCCTCCGATGACTCGCAATCATCGCTGCTTACGACAAGCTGCAGCCACTCCAACGGAGGACAATCCAGCCTTTTTCGAGCACCTAGGAAGCGGAGCGTCTCGCGGAGGACGAAGAAGTCGAGCCTAAGGACAAATTATGCCGATAAGGAAGGACAACACTCCTCAAGTCTCTCCAAGGATTCCCAGCGAGATGGACGCCTCTCAGATGAACAGCCTTTACCCCTGGCCGAAAGAATCGATTCAGCGTTGGAGGATTGCGAATTAGCACAAACCAGAGACTCTGAGGGTATGGAAGGCGATACCATGGTACCCGAGCTTTCACTGGGTGAGGCTCTAAATTGGTCAAGCGTTGCTCCCGCTAACAAGGCGATTAAGGATAGGGCACGCATGTAAAATATACCTGATGCTACTATTACAACTAAACTTCGAAGATGGTACACTCCAGATATTATGTTTTATAGAAGGAAAATATTCCAGTTTCCTGTTCCGTGATCCCGCCGCAGTTCAGTGAATGAGCTCGACAACTTCCAAAGCATCCTCTGATCGTAACAGTTTCTTTATCACACTCTCCACGCGGTCTCTGTCTGAGCTTTGACATTCGTCGCACTTGCCAAGGCGCAACCTCTTTACAGGCGGGCATCCGAACTTGCGCCGCGCATCCAAAAAGCGAGAAGTCTCGTTCAGTATGTCCTGGTCATACCCGACACACTTATCTTCGGGGTAGTCCAGAACGATGCTCTCCAGTTCCTTCCATGGGTTAAGTGTAAGATTGACTTGCGCCGCCCATGTCCCGAAAAGTGGTCGGCACCTGATAGACGCAATCTCTATCCTCTCGATCTCGGGGAAAAGCATAGCGAGGAATAAAGCGAAGTGGTCTTGGTGGTGTACGGCTAGTACTGGGCCATCAGTTACCAAGAGGATCCGGACCGAGTCCAACGGGACGACCTGTGGAGGGTTCGCCCAGGTGAAAGGGCGGTCGTTCTTGAACAGTTTGGGAGGCTCTAGTGAGACGACCTCGAGGGATGGGGCGGTGAGGTTGGTGAGTACGAGCGGTGCCATGTTGTTCTCGACCCCGAAAAAGGTCAATCGACGGAGGTTGGGGCATTGAATCCGAGGGACTGGGGGAAGACTGTCCGCTAAGTGATTTCCGTGGCAGGTATCCAATCCTACTCCTTTGAGCTCGAGTTCCTCCAGAGCCTGGCAGCCCTGGAGCACCTCGAAGAGATGGTTGTAAGGCCAAGCCCAGAACGACGCAGAAGAAAGCGTCAGGCGAACCAGCTTCGAGGGAGCAAGGGTATTGGGAGGTATAGAGATTTGACCGAGGCTCAGATTCCGGAGAGATGAGATGTAGTCGGGGAGTGAAATAACATTGCGTGGTGGTGGGACCCCGTCGGTTGCGATCTCCCGACGCCAAACTTCAAACGTCAAACTCTCCATCGCGCCCAGGTCTAGCGCTCTCAGCTTCTCGCACCAAAAGTCCCACTGCCCGGGACCGGCAAAGCTCAATTTGAGCGAGAGGCTTCGGATCCTGGGCGAGGCGAATTCAAGCAACGCCAGCAACCCGTTGATTTTACTCTCCATCTTCTTCAACACCCTCATCGAGATATCGAGTTTGTGATTCCCCGATCGACTGAGACATAGTTTTGCAAAGTTGAACGATGCGGGCTTGTCATTGATCTCGATTATTGACCACAGGGACGGTGCGGACATGGCAGTTTGGCGCAGGTGGGT
Source organism: Tulasnella sp. 424 (assembly GCA_019633425.1). NCBI lineage: Eukaryota > Fungi > Basidiomycota > Agaricomycetes > Cantharellales > Tulasnellaceae > Tulasnella > Tulasnella sp. 424. Next base: position 122,251 of record WSUB01000075.1, on the reverse strand, counting down.
TGATGTTTGGGTTACCGGAAGTAGACCATGATAGGGAAACTTGTGGGGATCGGAGTGGGCGAGGAGGTATTCAAATATGCAGACGGTGATCTCTGGGGGAAGAGTCAGAATATTTGCTGGGTGGTTGTTGTTGTCCATTCAGGCCCAGCCAGTGGCAGCCACGCCAGTCGAGTCTGATTTGAAAACAAGAATCAGCTGTCAAGAGAACAGAAAGATCCGCTAAGTACGTACCGCGTATAGTTTTTTATCGCTATGAGTTTATCAACGAGGCGAGTTTTCAGGCAAGTGGAAAACAATGGACAGCTGGCAGCCCCTAGACAAATATCAATAATCGATCCCAAATTTCGGGCACAGCGGCAGTGCCCCGAGAATGCCGTGAAATTGAAGCTCGTCGCTCAATCGGAGTGTTCTTACGGTCAACATGGCACCCAAGCGGGGGGGATAGCCTCTTATGTGGCGCACGTCCGCAATCGCTCACAGGTACTGTAACAGAGATCCCAGAATATCAGGAACAGGATGAAGTTATTTGTGTCACGGGGCACCGAAATGGCAATACATGAAGGTTTCGTTCGCAGTATTAGACCGAAGAGGTTAGATATTGTAAATTCACTGGGGGCCAAATGCCACTATTCCCGCCGACAAACCCGAATGATCGCATCTTCACCTTCTCATATGCGACACTTGAATGACTTCCAAGTCGTCTTTGGACCGCACCATCTTCTGAATACCGCTCAACAGAGAATCCTTGACCGGCGACGGGCAACCGCTGCATGCGCCAATGTGCAGCCACTCCAGCGGAGGACAATCCAGCCTTCTTCGGGCCTCTAGGAAGCGGAGCGTCTCGCGCAAGACGTACTGAGTCGAGCCCACGCACAGGTTATCCGGGTAATTGAGGACAACACTCCTCAAGTCTCTCCACGGGTTCACGGCGATGTGGATGTGCTCAGCCCACGTCATGAGAAGGGGTTGGCACCCTGAAGCTGGAAGTTCCAGTTCTTCAACTCCGGGAAAGAGTTTCGCGACGAAAAGGGCGAATTGGTCTTGAAAGGGTGAAGCTGGCGCCGGATGATTGATGACAAAAAGGTACCGGACGGCGCTGAATGGCGCGACTTGTTGGAGGTCGTTCCACACGAAACGGACGTCGTGCTGGAGTTGTTTGGGAGTTTCCAGATATACGGCTTCGAGGTTCGGCGCTGTGAGATTGGTGAGGACTTGGGCGACCATAGTGTTCTCCATTCCAATCAATGTTAACTGCCGCAGTTTGGGGTGTTCCAGCCGGGGGACTGGCGGGAGCCCGCCCGCGAGATAACGTCCTCGACAGACCTCCAACCCAAGCCCTCGAAGCTCGAGCTCCTCCAGGGCCGGAGACCTTCGGAGCACCTCAAAGAGGTCTGTGTACGGCCAACTCCAGAAGGAAGCCGAAGAGAGCTTCAAAACGGCCAGGTTCGAGAGGACGGGAGAATCAGGAAGTTGAAGGGACGCGTTAATGAGGCTCAAACTCCGAAGAAGCGAGGTTTGGGTGGGGAGCGGAATGGCGTCGGCCAAGGCGATCCTCCCGAGGGTCAAGACTTCTCGACGCCAGACTCTAACGTTAAGATCCTCCAGGGCTCTATAGTCTAACACCTTCAATGAGTCCCACCAGAGATCCCACTTCCCGGGGCCCGTGAAGCTCAGCTTCATCGACAAGCTTCGGATCCTCGACGAGACGTATTGGAGCAACGCCAGGAGCCCGTTAGTCTTGGCCTCCATCTTCTTCAGCACCTCGATCGAAATGTCGAGTTTATAGTGGCCCGATCGGCTGACGCAAAGTTTCGCAAAGTTGAACGAGGCGGGCTTGTCATTGATCTCGATTATTGACCACAGGGACGGTGTGGACACGGCGGTTTGGCGCAGGTGGGTCGATGTTTGGGTTACCGGAAGTAGATCATGATAGGGAGACTTGATTGGATCGGGGTTGGCGAGGAGGTATTCAAATATGCAGACGGTGATCTCGGGAGGAAGAGTGAGAATATTTGCTGGGTGGTGCTTGTTGTCCATTCAGACCCAGCAACAGCAGTAAAGTCTGACTTGAAACACGAATCAGCTATTGAGAAAACAGAAAGATCAGCTAAATACGTACTATGTGTAGTTTACTCTCACTATCAGGTTTTCAAGGACTTGAGTTTGAAGATGGCAGAGGAAAGGAGAAGACAGAAGGGGACGTCGGTAATCTCCAGAAACCGAAATTCAACACGCGGCGGATGTGTGGGAAATGATTGCCCGTGTCTTGAACATGCTTGACTCGGAGTATACGTAGTTCTCTCAGCGTAAATCAGACCGATTAGGACATTTTAGCACGGAATGATCGCATCGTGTTTCGGTTCTGGAAGCATCCTGAACATAGTCTGCGGTTTCTCACACATCGCCGCCGTATTCTGGAACCGGAACATTACCGCTCTCCGGCCCTTGCTAGAGAATGGATAGCTCCCAGCGTCCAGACAAATATGATCAGTCATTCACAAACATGGGACACGGCAGTGTCCCGTGAAATTGAAGCTCGTCGCCCAAGCGTGTGTTTCTTACTTCGTTCCGGCACCCCAGCGGAGGAGGAGGATGGTCTCTTCCAGCGCGCACGTCCCCGCTCACAGCTTCAATAACAGGGATACGGGAATAGTAGCAACAGGATTCGGATGAAATTTATATTACGGGGAATCTAAATGCTAAGAAAAGGCCCTGTTCTCAGTATTGTGCTGAGGAGGTTCGATATTTTGGATTAGTTAGGGGCTCGTGTAACAATTTCCGCCCTAACAAGCCCGAGTGATCGCATCTTCACCTTCTCAATGCGACACTTCAGTGACTTGCAAGTCGTCTTTTGACCGCATTAGCTTCTGAATCCTGCTCAATAGAGAATCCTTGACCGACGACGGGCAACTACTGCATGCGCCAAGGTGCAGCCACTCCAGCGGGGGAGAATCCTGTCTTTTTCGAGCCTCTAGAAAGCGGAGCGTCTCGCTCAGGACTTCCTGAGCCCAGTTTACACAAGAGCCGTCCGGATAATTGAGGACGACACTGCGCAAGTCTTTCCAGGGGTTTATGGCGATCTGGACGTGTTCGGCCCACGTAATGAAAATGCCTCTACACGCTACCGCTGGGAGTTCCAGCTCTTCAACTGCCGGGAAAATTTTTGCGAGGAAAAGGGTGAATTGATCTTGATACGGTGAGATTGGCGACGGGCGATCGGTGACGAAAAGGTAGCGGACCGTGCTGAACGGCGCGGCCTGTGGGAGGTTGTTCCATACGAATTCGACGTCGAATTTAAGCTCTCTGGGAGTTTCCAAAGATACGGTTTCGAGATTCGGCACGATGAGGTTGGTGAGGACTTGTGCGAGCATGTTATTCTCTACCCTAACGAGGGGTTGCTGGGAGCTGACCAGCTGAATAAGGTTTGCGACACTCCTCCAACCCAGCCCCTCGAAGCTCGAGTTCTTCCAGGGCCGTGGAATTCCTGAGCACCTCAAACAGGTTAAAGTACGGCCAATCCCAGAAGGAAGCCGAAGAGAGCTTCAACACGACCAGGTTCGACAGGACGGGAGAATCGGGAAGTTGAAGGGACGCGTGAACGAGGCTCAAACTCCGAAGAGCAGAGGTTTGGTTGGGGAGTGGAATGGCGTTGGACAAAGTGATCGTCCCGTCTGTCACTTCTCGATGCCAGACTTCAAAGTTGAGAGTCTCCAGGGCACTGTAGTCTAACACCTCCAACGAGTCCCACCAGATCTCCCACTGTCCGACACCCGTGAAGCTCAACTTCATCGACAGGCTTCGGATCCTCGGTGAGACGTATTGAAGCAATGCCAGGAGCCCTTTGATCTTGGCATCCATTTTCTTCAACACCCTAATCGAAATGTCGAGCTTGTGATTACCCGATCGATTCAGGCAAAGTTTTGCAAAGTTGAACGAGGCGGGTTTGTCGTTTATTTCGATTGTTGACCATAATGCCGGCGCTGACAAAGCGGTCTGTCGTAGGTGCGTTGATGTTTGCGTTACCGGAAGTAAGTCGGCTTAGGGGGATTTGGATGGCGTGTGGTCCGCGAGAAGATATTCAAGGATGTTGACGGTAACCTCGGGAGGAATCGTCAAAATGTTTGTTTTTTGGCCGTCCTCCATTCTGCTCGAGGTTGTGTGGATGTGAGGAACGTGAGGTGGAGGAGACACACAGGACGTACCGCGGAGCGTTCAATCGCGCTTCGAGCGATTGGCCAATGAAGAGCAGGTCTGTTTGGGTGGACTCGAGTCTCGAAGTGACTCGGGATTTGCGAGCCGAGCATTCGGACAAATAATCCCGAGCCACAAACATCGGCAACTACGGTTCACACGTGGGCCCTGCCCCGGAGCTACGTGAATGCCATGAATTGAAGCCCGTCGCCCGAGAGCGTGTTTCTTATTTCGTTCCGGCACCCCAGCGGAGGGAGGAGGATGCTCTTTTCTACAGCGCACGTCCCCGCTCACAACCTCGATATAACAGGGATCCGAGAGTAGTAGCAACAGGATTCGGATGAAATTTATATTACGGGGCATCTAAATGCTAAGCAAAGGTCCTGTTCTCAGTACTGTGCTGGGGAGGCTCGATATTTTGGATTGATTAGGGCTCGTGTAACCATTTCCGCGCTAACAAGCCCGAGTGATCGCATCTTCACCTTCTCAATGCGACACTTCACTGACTTGCAAGTCGGCTTTTGACCGCATTAGCTTCTGAATCCTGCTCAATAGAAAATCCTGGCCCGACGACGGGCACCTACTGCATACGCCAAGGTGGAGCCTCTCCAGCGGAGGAGAATCCTGTCTTTTTCGAGCCACTAGGAAGCAGAGCGTCTCGCTCAGGACATCCTGGGCCCAGATTACGCACAAGCCGTCCGGATAATTGAGGACGACACTGCGCAAGTCCTTCCAAGGGTTTATGGCGATCTGGACGTGTTCGGCCCACGCCATGAACATGCTTCCACACCTTGCTACTGGGAGTTCCAACTCTTCAACTCCCGGGAACATTTTTGCGAGGAAATGAGCGTATTGGTCCTGATGCGGTGAGATTGACGACGGGCGATTGGTGACGAAAAGGGAGCGAACCGTGCTGAATGGCGCAACTTGTGGGAGGTCGTCCCATACGAGTTCGACGTCGTTTTTGAGTTCATCGGGAGTGTCCAGAGATACGGTTTCGAGATTCGGCGCGGTGAGGCTGGTGAGGACTCGGGCGAGCATGTTATTCTCCACCGCAATCAGGGATAACCGCCGCAGATTGGGGTGTTCTAGCCGGGGGACTGCTGGGAGCTGACTAGCCGAATAAGATCTGCGACACTCCCTCAAACCAACCCCTCGAAGCTCGAGTTCCTCCAGGGCCGTGGAGTTCCGGAGCACCTCAAAGAGGTCAAAGTACGGCCAGTCCCAGAAGGAGGCTGAGGATAGCTTCAAAATGGTCAAGTTCGATAGGACGGGAGAGTCGGATAGTTGAAGTGACGCGTGGACAAGACTCAAGCTCCGAAGGGGGGAGGTTTGGTCGGGGAGTGGAATGGCGTTGGACAAAGCCATCGTCCCAGCTGTCCCGACTTCTCGATGCCAGACTTCAAAGTTGAGAGCCTCCAGGGCTCTGTAGTCTAGTGCCTCCAAAGAGTCCCACCAGACCTCCCACTGTCCGACACCCGTGAAGCTCAACTTCATCGACAAGCTACGGGTCCTCGGGGAGACGTATTGGAGCAACGCCAGGAGCCCTTTGATCTTGGCCTCCATTTTCTTCAACACCCTGATCGAAATGTCGAGCTTGTGATTGCCTGATCGGCTCAGGCAAAGTTTGGCAAAGTTGAACGAGGCGGGTTTGTCGTTTATTTCGATTTTTGACCATAGTGCCGGCGCTGACAAAGCGGTTTGTCGTAGGTGCGTTGATGTTTGCGTTACAGGAAGTAAGTTGGCATAGGGGGATTTAGATGGTGTGTGGTCGGCGAGAAGATATTCAAGGATGTTGACGGTAACCTCGGGAGGAATGGTCAAAATAGTTGTTTTTTGGCCGTCTTCCATTCTGCTCGAGGTTGTGTAAACGTGAGGAACGTGAGGTGGCACAGTCGTAGGTGGAGGAGATACACAGGACGTACCGCGGAGCGTTCAATCGCGCTTCTAGCGATTGGCAAATGGAGAGCAGGTCTCGAAGTGATTAGCGAGCCGAGCATTCGGACAAATAACCCGAGCCACAAACACGGGCAACTACGGTTCACACGTGGGCCCTGCCCCGGAGCTACGTGAATGCCATGAATTGAAGCCCGTCGCCCGAGAGCGTGTTTCCTATTTCGTTCCGGCACCCCAGCGGAGGGAGGAGGATGGTCTCTTCCACAGCGCACGTCCCCGCTCACAACCTCAATATAACAGGGATCCGAGAGTAGTAGCAACAGGATTCGGATGAAATTTATATTACGGGGCATCTAAATGCTAAGCAAAGGTCCTATTCTCAGTACTGTGCTGGGGAGGTTCGATATTTTGGATTACCTAATTAGGGGCCCGTGCTGATATTTCCGCTAACAAGCCCGAGTGATCGCATCTTCACCTTCTCTCAATGCGACACTTCAATGACTTGCAAGTCGTCTTTTGACCGCATTAGCTTCTGAATCTTGCTCGATAGAAGATCCTTGACCTCCGACGGGCAATTGCTGCATGCGCCAAGGTGCAGCCACTCCAGCGGAGGAGAATCCTGTCTTTTTCGAGCCTCTAGGAACCGGAGCGTCTCGCTCAGGAATTCTAGACACCAGCCTACGCACAAGCCGTCCGGATAATTGAGGACGAGACTGCGCAAGTCCTTCCAAGGGGTTATGGCGATTTTGACGTGTTCGGCCCGCGTCATGAACACGCCTCTCCACCTTGCTGCTGGGAGTTCCAACTCTTCAACTCCCGGGAACATTTTTGCAAGGAAATGGACGTATTGGTCTTTATGTGGTGACTCGGAGGGTTGCGACGAGCGATCGGTGACGAAAAGGGAGCGAACCGTGCTGAATGGCGCCGCTTGTGGGAGGTCGTCCCATACGAGTTCGACGTCGTTTTGGAGTTCTTCGGGAATTTCCAGAGATACGACTTCGAGATTCGGCGCGGTGAGGCTGGTGAGGACTCGGGCGAGCATGTTATTCTCCACCGCAATCAGGGATAACCGCCGCAGATTGGGGTGTTCTAGCCGGGGGACTGCTGGGAGCTGACTAGCCGAATAAGATCTGCGACACTCCTTCAAACCAACCCCTCGAAGCTCGAGTTCCTCCAGGGCCGTGGAATTCCGAAGCACCTCAAAGAGGTCAAAGTACGGCCAGTCCCAGAAGGAGGCCGAGGATAGCTTCAAAATCGCCAAGTTTGATAGCACGGGAGAGTCTGGAAGTTGAAGCGATGCGTGGACAAGACTCAAGCTCCGAAGAGGAGAGTTTTGGGTGGGGAGCGGAATGGCGTTTACAGCGATTGTGTCCGCGGTCACTACTTCCCGATGCCAGACTTCAAAGTTGAGAGTCTCCAGGGCTCTGTAGTCTAGCGCCTCCAAAGAGTCCCACCAGACCTCCCACTGTCCGACACCCGTGAAGCTCAACTTCATCGACAAGCTTCGGATCCTCGTGGAGACGTATTGGAGCAACGCCAGGAGCCCTTTGATCTTGGCTTCCATTTTCTTCAACACCCTAATCGAAATGTCGAGCTTGTGATTGCCTGATCGACTGAGGCAAAGTTTTGCAAAGTTGAACGAGGCGGGTTTGTCGTTTATTTCGATTTTTGACCATAGTGCCGGCGCTGACAAAGCGGTGTGTCGTAGGTGCGTTGATGTTTGCGTTACAGGAAGTAAGTCGGCATAGGGGGATTTAGATGGCGTGTGGTCGGCGAGAAGATGTTCAAGGATGTTGACGGTAACCTCGGGAGGAATGGTCAAAATAGTTGTTTTTTGGCCGTCTTCCATTCTGCTCGAGGTTGTATGGACGTGAGGAACGTGAGGTGGCACAGTCGTAGGTGGAGGAGACACACAGGACGTACCGCGGAGCGTTCAATCGCGCTTCGAGCGATTGGCAAATGGAGAACAGGTCTTGTTTGGGTGGACTCGAGTCTCGAGGTGATTAGCGAGCCGAGCATTCGGACAAATAACCCGAGCCACAAACATCGGCACCAAAACTACGGTTCACACGTGAGCCCTGCCCCGGAGCTAAGGGGACTTAATGCCGTGCGGCTCAAAGCAAAATATGGACGGGACCGAAAACAAAAAGAATTACATCGTCCGGGAATCGAACCCGGCCCGCTTGCTTGGAAGGCAAGCATGATAACCACTTCACCAACGATGTTACTTGCTCTATCCTTCAAATTAAAAATTATATTGTGTTTCAAAGCTAGCTTTTCCGCTCGCGCTCACGCCCGGCCTGATACTGGGATGGTCGCTTTCTGTATTTCGGGGCTGGGAATGCACCAGTTCTCGTCCTCCCTGAGACGGGCGACCCCTCACTTAGCACCAGCTCGCTCTAGCTGGGTCGTTCTTAACGAGTACGGCGGTGTGACCTTTTTAACCGAGAAAGGGAATATTTAACCTCACAACGACCTCGAAGGAAAGGCCCGCACGGTTCATAAACTTGTCGAAGTGGTTAGAGTGAGCCGAATACGGCCAAGGTTGAGGCTAAACGCTTCCGAATTCCGTGCAGAAGCTCGAGACGCAAACGCGCCGCACCTTCAACCGTCACCAATAATCAAGCCTGCAAAAGTCGTTGCACATGAACGGCATGCAAGGCGTATGGGACGATTTGGCTGGCATTACACGCGGTGCCCGAAGGGTGTTGAGGCTTTGAAGCGAAGTTCTGCCAAAATCATCATCGGCGGCAAGGATCGATTGACCACCGACTGGTGGAAGGCCAATAAATATCACGCAAACAATCCTATATTCATCCTTAGAGAGCAAACTAAGGGGGTATTCGCAATGGGATGTCCCATTTTGCGCACTACCCGCTTGTTGTCACAGAACCCAAGTCTGACGTGGCATTTGGGGGCGCGCAGCTAATTTTGAATTTGCATGCAGCAATGCCGCAGTTGGCAACGATTACACGTATACACCTGCTGTGCAGAAAAGAGCGACGACACCAAAACCGGCAAGAATGCTTGCCAAGGAAGCTACGCCGAGTTCCTTAACGGGCACCGCTGGCGTTGGCAGGCTGTTTAACACGTGAAAACAACATGTGTGTGAGAGGCTTTCCAGTGCGGGCGGGGGCACATGAAATGAGAGGAACACGTACGTTGTGAAGAAGAAAGCAAGAGCGAATGTTGCGGATAGGAGGGCGAAGGAGAGATATGGAAGTAAGGAGGTCGGAACAATGGGTGCGAAGGGGGGAAGCGTAGCGTGGAGCGTCTGTTCCCAAAACAAAAAATGAAATCGGCAAAAGAGGATCGATGATGAGCGTGTGTGTGGATACTTTTGATGTGAAATACTCACCTTGACGTCTGCGTAGGAGTGCATGACGGTGGTTGGAGGAGCGGGGAGAGAAGATGGCGACACGCGGAGATGGGGCTGGGAGATATGACGTGTGGGAAGCGGCCAATGGGTGGATCCGCGCTGCCCTTCAAATACAAACCGCTCGGTCGTCTCCTCTTCCCATCAGAACCCACACGACCTCTTCCCTCGCATCAAATCCTTCAACAGGCTCTTTCACCTAGTTTAACAAAAGGTGAGCACATCGTTGCAGACGTTGCGGACATCGTCTGCTCGTCGCCGTCGCGTTCTTTTTGTTGATTTCTGACCCTCTATCCACCAACCCCTCCTTGATGCGCTGGCTATCAGATGTCCACCCAGCAAGACACCAACCCTACCGTCGCCAACGCGAAGACTTCCGCCGCTCAGGCCGCCGACAAGACCAAGGCCACTCTCAACCAGACTGCTGAGCAGATCAAGGCTCACCCAGTCTACCAGCAAGGCCAGCAGCGCTTCACTGAGTACATGGGCCAGCTCGATAAGGAGGTGCGTCACCGCTTTTTACTCGGGACGTAATTCGCCCCCCTCGCGCCCCATCCTAATTTATTCCTATTCTAGCTTGGTCGGTACCCTGTCCTCAACCAGTTGGAGGAGAAGACCGGCGTGCCCAAGAACTACGGTGTCGTCGTCGCCTCTTTGGCTTTCCTCTCCATGATCTTCATCAACACCCTCGCTCTCCCCGTTTCCAACCTCGTCGGATGGGCTTTCCCTGCATTCCTCTCTATGCGCGCCATCGAGACTCCCGGCCACGAAGATGACATCCAATGGTTGACTTACTGGGCCGTCTTTGGTTTCTTCAACTTTATCGAGAGCTTCGCTCTCCGTCTTGTCATCTACTACGTTCCATGGTACTTCCCCATCAAGACCGCTTTCATCATCTGGCTCCAGCTTCCCGCCACCAGGGTACGTCCTTTTTTTCTGGGCGGCCGTTGCTCGGTCGCCATGGTGTCATGATTACGTCACTCACACGAGGCATTTTTGGTTTCTTCGTCATCAGGGTGCCCAGACCTTCTACCACAGCGTCTTCCGTCCCGTCGTCAACAACTTCAAGACCAAGCGCGCTCAATACCAGGGTGGTGTTGCTGCTCCTGCTGCTCCTTACACCACCACCACCACCCTCGCTCCCGATCACGAGAAGGTTTTGTAAATGTACTACGATAGCGTCTTTTTGGCTATGACGAGCGGACTTTTTTATCTTACGTCGTAGTCTGTAATACCGCCTCCCTTCTCGTTCCTCCCTTGTCTTACTAGGTTAACGAAGTTTTTATTCGCCATAGAGTCTCGTTCCTAACCTATGAGCTTCTTCGAACGTGTGATTCATTATCTTCCCCGGGCACAAGCCGCGGTCAAATGACGAGAAAATGAGAGGTACATCTATTGCACAGGATGAAATTAACCCTTCCCAATATCACTATCCTAACCAAATGATCACGAGCTTGGTGTCATATGAATCTTTGGACTCAGTGTGCGCAGGTACAATGCATTTTTGGTTCCGATCACTCGAGGGTGATTTCACCTTTCCAATGAAGTCTAGGCTTCAACCAGAGAGCGAAATACGTAAGCGCAAGGAGCACTGGTACCTGAATGCGTGAATCTAGGGTCAGCAACTGGATTTGCTCTCGTTTTATCCACAGCCTTGCTCACTTCGACAAGAGGACCAATTGTAGCGGCTAGTGCTTCAGGCGACTCTGTACCAAAGTTGGCAATCGCCACTGCTATAGCAAGCTCCTTCATGAGTCAAAGATAAGCACCGTCAGCAAAATTCACTCGCTATTAAGCGGCTGCGGGATGCTGTGACTTACAAAGTTATTCGACCCGGCGGTGAAAGATTGAACGACAGCTTTGTCGTAACCTCCTAGACTGTCTGAGAACCGTTTCCGAGAGAGATGATACAACGAGAAGAACGTGGTCGACCAGACGATCACAAAGTACTTTGTGAGACCGGGGTGTTAGCTCGATAGCCGTTCCTTTGGAGACTGCCGAGACTCACGAGGACGAGAGGGACGAAGATTCGGAAGACAGATCCTATATTGTCCACGATTCTTTTACCCTAACGAGGTTTTAATACCCGGTCAGCAATATACCTATATTCATATACGGTGACTTGGAAGGCATTCGTTAAAAAGCTTACCTGGTTTGCGAACAAAACGACTATCGTGTATAAAAGCCCAACCAACGCCAGCGGGCCGAACCATTTTAGGAAAGAGGCGAATGCGGCGGGTTTGAGGAACCGCTTGAGCGTGAACCGAGTGACCAAGCCTGCGGCAAGGGGAATTCCGAGGTACTAAAAAGAGAAATAGCGGCCGAGTGGAGGATTCCGGGCGGGGTTGGAATCCCGAGAACGGCATGAGCAGGTTAGTCAGGGTTTTTTCATTGAGACCAAGTCCAGACCAACGCACGATTCCAACGCTTGTAGACACCTGACTATACTTCAATTCGAGTAATGGGCCAGTCGTGCCTGGATTAGAGCCTAGTTTGTTCAGGAAAAGGAGCGCGTAGGGTGAAAACAGGACGATCTGTTGAGGGGAGAGGGGTAGAGGGGAGAGGGACGTTCGATCCGTCAGGGTCACATAATGAACCGGCATGCATCGAAGGGGTTTCTTTTCATCAAGTTCTTACCTGGAGCAGCGAGTTAATGCATACTAATATCGCGCAGTATTCCGCGTCTCCTTGTGCAAGGCCCGACCAGATTAGGACCATCGCTGACGGGCACCCAGGGAAAGATAAGACAAAAGAGACATCAGGATCGACGCGAAAAATTTGGCTCAATTGAGTCAAACTCACCGATACAGCGAGCTGAAACAACCGACTCCGAGTTCGATCAACAATGCTTTGGAAGCGAAAAGGATACGAGTATTACGAGACCAAGGTCCCTTGACGTACCTACACCAACCAAGATCACCCCTTTGCGCTCTCGTTCGAGGCTAGCTTCAGAGAGCGTCGCCCATGCCAAGCCCAGCATAATAAAGGGGGCAATAATCCAATTCAGAACAAATGAGATCCCGACGTGAATCCAGATCCGCCGGGTGGAGAAGATGGTCGGCAAGCATTCGTACTGTACTTTTGTCAGGACCGCTGGAAAAAATCGAGGTACATTATTGCAAGGCTCAACGAGACACAATAATTTAGGTGGAGTGATGACATACGCCACATCATGAGTAGGAGGCCGACTAGGACCGCTGTGTAATCGACAAAATTTCATTAGCGGATCTCATAATGCGTGGTTGGTAATCTCATCGCGGAAAAGCGAACACTCACGGACGGAGACCCCTTTCCATTGGGCGCCACCAAATGCCTCGCGAACACCATGTTCCTGTCATCCAAAGTTCACAGGCGTCGGTCTCTTGGATACGAAAAACATCGGAGCAAAAAGGGAGGAAGACCAAATTCTCACAGCGTAGACCCCAACGAGTATCCCACCGATCATCGCCAGAAGGATAAAAACGGCGAGGTACCTGAAAAAACCGGTGACATGTCAGGGTAAGCTGGGTAACACGGTACCTGGACGCAGCATGGGGCTTTTACCTATCCAGAAATGACAACGAGTTGAACAGCTCTGCGAGACATTGAGCCTAAGGGTCAGCATATTTGACAGTTGGTTTCCCCCCCTCGACCGGCACTTACCAGTAGCTTTAGCCGAAGCGCCCTTGTCCTCTTCATGTGCCTCGGTTTGGTCAGGCCCAAAGTCCTTCAATCCATCGCAGAAAGTGCAGTCCTTGCAGTCCGGCCGAAAGAGCGGTGTAACGTTCGAATCAGCCACTGGTTCCAATTCCATATCGCTTTGTCGTCCGGATGGGGGAAGAAAAGTTACAAGCTTGGGTTCTCCGAATTGCTGAAGTAACTCGACCGTAGGCCCGTTTCCGTGGGGTCGGAGCGTAAAACTTTTATAGTAAGCGGTGGTGGGAGTGTGGGAGACGGCGCTAAGCTCAACTCGCGCCGAAGTCCGAAGATGCAAAAATACCCAACACAACTTTCATTCTCCGCCCATTCAACGTCGCCCATCCCATCGACGTCGAGGGAGGGCTTCTCAATGGCGAACGAAGCCCCCAATCGAACATGGCTTCGGAAACGTCTAGAAGTTTATTTGTCGGCATGTGATTGGGGGTTCATGAGGTAATTCAATGCTGCGTTGCGAACCGTTACGGACTTACAGGGACGCAACCCGACAGCTTTCCACCAAGCTACCTAATCCGGCTGAACGTCCGGAAAGGGGACCTCTTCCCTTCGCTTTGAATTTCCAAAAGCTGCGTAGCTCAGGTTTTAGCTAATTCACTCGTTTGACAGCTCTGCTTATCAGTTCGTGGGTAAGAACTCCGCCATGTCCGATATCCGGTTGCAGTGCGCTCATCCTCCGACGGCTCAAGCATAGGTCTCGAGCGACCGTCGATCTTATGTAAAGCCACAAACCCACCTCCATGAATAGATATGAGCTCGGGGAGGTCGGACTCCAACGTTGGCTAGTCAGAACAAGACGGATATCTCCACCGGTCAACCGCTGTCGGAAGCACGAATCCCACCAGAAGACCTATCCACGCAGATGTCCCGTGGGTATCTTCCAACTGATAATTCTTTTGTATATCTTCTCTTACCAATTCCGGCGGGCGTCGATCTCTGCCATATGGTTGGTGGGTGTCTTTCGTTCCCGAAGCCGAGGGTCGCGCTTATTGGCTTAATTGTCTATCAGCCGACATTTCGCCCCTTCACCCATTACTCCGGGTCGAGGAGCACCAGCGGGGCGATCCGGGCTAGTGTCGCCCAAGCGCAATATCAACGCTCCCAATCCCTTGGGTCTGAGGTTCGGGACTTGGGGGCATCAAGTACTACGGATCCCTTTTCGCTAAAGTAAACCGTGGATCGCTCTGTTCAACGTCGTCGCCATCAAAAAACACATCCCTCTCTTCCCCCCTTGCTCCCTCACAGTAGTCGTACATTCGATGTTTCCTTTCTCCTCGATACGACGGATACGGCAGCAGAAGAAGGACAAGTCTATCAAGTCGGTGTCACCCTCCACCTTGAGCCGCCCGAGAACACCGTCGTGGCATTGCAAATCCCCAGACGCAGACTCTGAATTCGAAGGTTGGCATGTATTGCCAGTAGTTGACCTCGACAAGTTTGGCCAGATCGGTTGGTCTTTGGAAATTTTATCCGGTGACGATGGTGTTGATTACTAAAAACCTCTCCTCTTCCAGGACTCGTTCGCACAATTGACGGCATCGAGTCGAGCTCTTTATACTTGGGATCCAAATCCACGAGCAGCTTATGCTCCCCAAGCTATGATCCTTCAATATCTCTTTCACTGCCGAACAAGACTCCGGAAATGCGCTCTCGAGCTCTCTCCGAAGGTCTCGGTGGCACTGAAGGACGTAAAGGAGGTGTTCGGTCTCGACTTGGAAGGAGTGTGAGTGAAAAGAATCTGAGATCCAGAGAACGAGTGACTAACAACTTGGTGGCGTCCCACAGCGCTTTTCACGTGCGTTGCCTCCGTTGCCGGCGGAGGCACCTTCGCGTTCCGACCCTGCTGAATCCCTTCACATCACAAAGCCCGTATGTCGTTCACCAGGCACTCCAATAATCGAGCATATAACTGACATATGTCTACAGGCTTTGGCTGGTGGCTCTTCGAATGCGACACGTCGAGTTGCCCCTCGCAAACCTGAATGGGCAGTCTGGGACGCATGCTCTGCTGCCCCGGTAGACGTCGAAGAGGGCGGACGCGGAAAAAGCCAGGCAACCTCAGCTCTACCTGTCGAATCTTCGAAACCAGATTTACCTCCCCTTCCGACCACGATACCTGGTCCAGGTTCCCAGCGTACTCGGGCGAGCTCTGTCCCTACATTGTCGCCAAGCCCACACTACAGGGAAGCCCGGTCTCGCCCGCCCTTGAACACGTCTCCACTCGACGACTCCATTCCTTCCCATCTCGAACGACCTGCACCCGTAACCGATGCTCAGTCGAAGGGCAGCTCAAGAGACACCCGGCCACCACGCCCGACCCTTGAGATCGCCGATGCGCCCGATATCTCAGAGATCGCACGTCCGATCCACATTATTACAAGAGTACCTTCTAATCAACCTGCCGCTTCCACGGGAACCGTTGGTGGAGCCGAGTGGTCTAGTTCAGACGCTACGGTTCTCTCGCGATTCCCTTACCCTCCAAGCTCAGGTTGGGCAAAGGGTGTGAGGCGATGTTCTTCCGCGGCCGATATACGAGCGACTGGAACGTCGGCTCGGGACTCTTTGCCCTCGATCTATTTGCCTACGTCGGAGGGCCCGGGGTTGGGTTCACCGATAAATGAGGAACCCCCCAAGGGACTACCTCAGGCCTCCACCAGGGCTCCGTCGTCCGAATCCACGCAAAATAATACACGTCTACCCCCGATTATAATCGCCAACCGCCCGGGTTCCAAGCGCTCGGGCTCCTTTGTAGGAGAGAGGGACGTAGAGAAGCTCGCCCGCGGGTTACAGGAGCTCTCGGCTATATACTCCACGTCCACGTCACCCAAGAGCAACAGCGACAGTTCAGGCTCAGAACGAGGTACCCTTGGCATCAGACATGCCCCTGGTCGCCGACGACTCTCCTCTCGCGCTGTGGACTCGATAGCCGAGGAGAGCGAGTACGAAGGGGGTACAAAGGATGCGGAGACGCCATCGTTAGCCCTTCCTTTAACAAGTATTATCCGACCGATATCCCCTCTTCAGATCAACAAGTCACCTGTTCCCAGCACCGCATCCGAGAGTGGTGAGGAGGTGGCCACGCCCAGTTCTCTTACCCGCAAGAGGAGCGCTAGTGACCCTTCTTTGGGTTCCCGCCTTCGAAGGCCTTTCATGCTAGGGAGGTCACGACTTGGACCGAAAGTCGACATTCCTCCCGTTACACCTGAGGTTCAAGACCTGCCTCAAGAAAACTCAAGCACCACTTCACCCCCCGTCACCGTAAATCGGTCTGGTTCTGCTCAATCCTCCGTACACCCTATTGAGGGCCCGGCGCTTGTGTCCGCGGAAATGTCACAATCCTCATCCACTACGGGTTCCGAGGAACGATCGGAAGAAACCCACGCTACCGCTGCAACCTCGGAATCGGCTTCCAGCGGTTCGGCTGCCAAATCCGTTGAACTTGGTGAAGCAGAACCGATCGAGACACCGACACAACCCCTCGCTTTTGGATCGTCTGACCCTGCTCTAACAGACGATACCTCTAGTGAGAACCAGGCCCCCAACTCTCCCAAGCCCCGCTATCAGCACCTCTCCGATCCCGTTCCCTCATTCGAAAGCGTCCCGATTGCTTGGAAAGGCCTACCCCTAGAAGCAGCAGAATGGGTGTACTCTCCCGCACGAATACAACAAATAGTCAGTCAGGCCATCCAATCATCCTCCGAAAGCTCGTCGATCCGTCTGTTACCTCCTGACGTTCTGGATCGAGACCTTCCGAACGAGGTGTACCGACTCGAACTGCAACGAGCGAACATTAAAGCTCGGTACAACGCTCAAATTCGCCGCCGTCGGGTGCTCTTGAGATCTCTGCCTTTGTACATCGAAGGATCAGATCCTGAGGCAGCCGGGAGATTGATCAAGCAGCTGGGAGAGTCTTCGGAGGCTTGCGATACGCTGTCAGAGGAGCTATTTCAAGTGGCCGACCAACTTGGACAGCTGACTGAGGTCATGCTGCGGCATGAGGCCAGTGCGCTCAGTATGGGGATCCAGAAGCTTGATCGAAACTACAAGCAAGTTCGGGGAACGAAGATCGGGCTGCAGCTGGAGTTGACGACGGTTGAAGCGGAGAGAGACGAGGCTTGGGCTTTGGCGGAGGAGCTCGAGCAGAAGTTGAAACAGTTATATCAAGTAGGAATGCAGGAGCCGCCAACGAATGCCAGATTCGAGCACTCCTCAGCATGGCCTTCTGCAGCTCTGCCATTGTCGGTCTCTGCGGCGCGGCAGGCAAGCTTCCGAGTTCGGGCGAGGATGTCTCGAGCCAACGGAAGCGTCGACGCCAGGTCCAGCTTCCGCTCCGGATTGGGACCCCACTCAGGAGCAGACCTTCGGACTGGGAGGCCTCCCAGTCGACTTCAAGCCGACTCTGTGCTGTTTGGAATGCCCGACGTCCCTCAAGATGTTGTTGGGGGGACGACAACACGTGTTCGAGCACTTTCAGATCCGGTTACTTCAAGCACTCGATCTCAAACCCATTCACCAACTGGATCCTTCGGGTCCTACCCACCGCTCCTTTGAGTTCTATTTCTTTCAATTATATATTGGATATTTCGGTTCGGACGATTAGGTCCGTGTTGTATGAATGCGCTCATTTCAGGCTGATTCTGTGTTGTGGTTTATCTATTGTCGGACATTGTTGGACTTTTCTCTCCTTTCTTTCGTTCTGTAGCCTGTTGCTGTATTCTCAAGTCTGTATGCACAAAAAGTCAGAATATAAACACGAAGTTGCATTGAGAGCTTGTCAATTACGAGTGGTGATCAGGGGCTTGAGGTTGGAGTCATGACGTCACGAGCGGTGTCATGTGTCCCGGGAGTTCACGGCGTTGCCCTGAGGCTCTCCCACTCTGAATTCTACAACCACAACCTCCCTCTGACCTACGCTGGTCTCGCACGACCCACACGATTTTAAAGACTAACTGGCTCTAGCTATCAGCTATTCCAGACGTTTATACGACAGACATTCTTCCACCCTAATCTACAGTAACAATGGGGTTTGTAAGATTTACGAGAGTAAGAGCCATGGTGTTCGGTGAGCATAGCTTCAACTCACTTATGAAGAGAGTGATATGGCAGAATCATCTGGGCTCATTGTTGTGGTGATCGCTTAGCTTTTACCTTTGTGGTTTCGGCCGCCATACTCATCCTTCTCGCATACCAAGCCAGCCTTTTCCTCACTAACGGGATCGACAGTGAGTTTCGATTATGCCAACATGTAGAAGCCCTAATAAAGGCTCGTTGTTTTATTTCCAGAGGGATGGATCATATTCGGCATAGTGGTTTCAAGCCTGGCTATCATCAGCGCACTGCTGTTGTCGATGCAGTATGACTTCAGGACCCACATTGCTATCATCGCTATTCTCTGCATACTCTGGCTGGGTGAGTGCATTGCACATTCTCTTCATCTGATGCTAATTCTTTCTGTTTTAGCTTTTGCAGCGTACACAACCGATAGGGTAGGGTATTTTTCCTGCGAGTCGCTTGACGGGACGACTCGGCCTACTTCACCACCTCATTCACCATGTGCGTCCATCTGACCCATATGCTACCCGTTGCTGGCGGGCTAAATAAAGCACCGTAGACGATGCGGTCTCTTGGTGTCGGCAGACCAAAGCCGTTCAAGGACTCTCTTGGTTCAACTTCGCTCTGAGTACGGATCTCTCGAACACGGTGTTAACGAGACCCCTGACACCCTACCTTGTAGTGCTCATTGCCGTAATATCGTGGGTACGACTCAATGAGGAAGAAGAACGATTTGGATTTCGGGATGAAGATAGCGCTTCAGACCGAGCACCGTACCGCGCGGCTGAGGTAGTCGGACATATGCAAGAGGACGGGATTCGTAGACGTGCTTTTGGTCAGTATGCAACCGATGATATGCCAGTCCCACCGCAGGTACTCACGTCAACGGGATATAACACGGGTGTTCCGACTTCATACTACCCAGCTCAAGCCCCGATATATCAGCAACCAGGACAACCCCTGTACGTACAGGGAGGGCAGATTGTCAGCCAGCCTGTCTATTAGGAAACCAAGGGAGCATGGTCGAGCACGTTAGTCCTGTGTACGGGGTCCGCCGTGAGGCTTGTTATCTGCTTGGATTTATGAAGTTGCAGGAATGAATGCTATATAGCTGTAATAATCCTACTAGCACATAGTACATTTATGTAGCACCTCTTATTGTATTAGCTTACACCCGCCCAGGAATCAACCGCTTTCGTTCCCAGAACGTCCCGACGATGAGCCATCGAGTTCGAGGCAGAGAGATACTAGTGGTTGATTTTCTTCGTACGCCCAAGACGCTTCTTCAATCTCTCTATTCTCTTGGCACTCATCTTGGAAGTATCGAGATTAGTAAGGGCTCGATTGGAACCATCTGCGGCTCTGGCTCTTACCTTCTCTCGCATTCGCTCCAAGCGCTCTTTCTCGTCCCTCGCTTTCCTCCTATCTACGATAGCTTGCTTTCGCCTATTGGTGAGTAGATAATCTTCAGTCCCTTCAGGTCATCGGGAGAGGTCTAGGAGGGCGACCTACGCCTTCTCCGCTTGCTCCCTCTCTTCTTTCTGCTCTTTAATGAGTTGTCGGATGGCCTTTTCCTTGTTCATAGCCTCCTTTTGTTTCTCCCAGCTTTTAGATTTGAGAACAGGGGCTAGGTGAGCCCTTCTATCGTTTGGCCAAACTTGTCAGATTCTGACCTTCCACAGGAGATCTAGAAGAGGGGGTTAAGGTTGGGCGTACTTGAACGGCTTCTTCTCTTCCTTCCACCATTTGCCTGATACTCGCCCACTAGTCCCTTTCGCTAGCGGCCGTGGCTCTACTGCGGTTGTTGTGGGAGTCGTGCTCGTGCTCGTGCTCACGGTACTTGGTTCTGCCTCGCTCATGGTGGTGGTACTGGAAAGTTTTGTGTGAAGTGATGATAAGTCGCCGTCTTCGGAGTGCCTGGCACACAGCACCCAAATCTAGCAGGACCTAAACGAGAATTTATGATTGATACTCGACATCATTAGACCGGTCGATGAATATTACGGTTTAGCCATGCTACACCGCATCAATGGCGGTTGCACTAGCCGCTCCAACAGCCACCGTCGATGAGCGCAATGACATCAACAAAGTCAAGAAGAGTGACATTAGTGCGGTTGGGTATCTACTATAGTTACAGTGCCCAGGAATCATCCACTTCTCCAGGTGCTATAAATGGTTTATCCAGGCCGACAACCACTCCCTCACAAAGCGGGCACGATGCCGCCAATAACTCATCGAGTTCGTCCCTAATCTTCTCGGCCTTGGCTTCTGCGTCCGTCTTCTTCACCTGCTTATCGTTTCCAGCGCCCCAAAGCAAGCCCATACCGGGCAAATTGCTCACTCCGGCTCCAATAGCGTTTGCAAGGGCGTCTGGCACGATAAGATCTCGAAGCCGGTCTCCGGCAGCTCCCAGATTCTTCGGCATATTCATCGGGTTGAGAGCACTTGCGAGTCGCACTGCGGGGTTGATTAACATTCCCGCCGGATCAAGAGGATTGAATGCCGAAGAAAGTAGGGTTCGTTGAGGTTGCGAGTTGGAACGGATAGGAGGTGTTGCGGGGCGATTAGTGGGCGCTGCGGGAGCCGCAGCTGGATTACCCGGTACGAGACCGGTGAGCTGCATTTGAACCAATGCGTTTTGCAGCGCGATTAGTCGCCGCAAGGCCGGCGCCGGGAGATATTCCTTGACCTGTAACGAAGAACAACAAGGAGTCAATGACGTACTCCGGGTATTGACGCTTGGTTCGATCTTACCTGACCGATCAAGCAATCGGCATGGAAGCAATGTTGGCAGGGGAAGACGTAGAATTGCCGGGTCAACAAGTTCAGCCCACAGATAGAACATTTCTCGGTCGATTCGAGGGTGACGAAACGATTTTGAAGATTTTTAATGTCGTTCTTGATTGCTTCTGCGCTCTTCGTAGCCTCGTCCATCTCTGCCTTGAGCCCATCGATATGAGCACTGTAGCCTTCTAACGCGTTGCAGATTTCTTCCTTGAAGTCATCAATGACAACGAAATCAGGGAAGAATGGCAGAATATCTTCGATCTTGACCAGGGGCGTGTTGTCCAAGAGCTTCATAGCGCTATGCAGGGTCGATAAAATTAGTCTGGAACACATGAGGAAATTCAAGAACAGCTCACGTCTTGATGTCGTTTTGCTCTTGTACCACGAATTTGGCAACTTTGAGCCACAACCGCTTCCTCAGCCCTTCGTCCCCGCTGGCGCCCGCTGTAGTGGCGTCCTCGGTCGCTCTCTCGCAGTTCACCTTGGCAAGATCTAAGTCTCCCATCTCAAGAGCCAAATCCACACTCTCCTCCCACATCGCCATTTTCGCGTAGATGTGCACACAGGCTTGGAGCCTGTTATGCTGTTTGCATAGGCGGAGGGCGTAATCAAGGTCGTAGTACGGCCGTGCGTTGATTGGGTCAACCGGAGCAGTCGAGAGGAACCGAAGAAGAGGAAGATCGCTCTCGCCGGGGATGGAGTTAGGTTCTGCTGTGGCTGGAGTTGTAGTGGGGTTGTCTCGCTTAGCGGACGAAGTTACTAGGAGAGTGAGAAGAAGGTTGTGGACCGTAGGGGATGTGGATCTTGCGGTGAAAACGACATGTTGAAGATAGCGAATAGCCTGGTTGCTGGACAATGGCGATTGGGGAGTGAATTGATTCTGCTGCTGGAGTAAAGCTGGGATCAACTTTATGGGGTCGAGGGCAGGTTGCCTTAGCCAGGAATCGACAATCTCTTTCGGGATATGTTGCATCAGGACCGGGGAGAACCGATAATAGAGGTCGACATTTGGCTAATGGTCACATTATAAAAATCAGGACAAGTTTAAATGCGTGGCTTAGTAGCGACCCTCTCACCTGGCGGTTTAACAGGTCTACGGCCTTCAACCAGGCTTCGTCCATTATATGATGCTCAAGGACCTTCTCGAAATCTCCAACAACTGTGGCATAGTACAAGAAGACGTCTTCGCGGCCATGATTGAGGATCATGTCATAGACCGTCTTCTTGTCCAAATTGGCCTGCAGAGGATACAGTCAGGGAAAAGGAAATTAGTCAAAACGTTGGACGAACTTCACCTTGTAAGTGTCGAAGAACGCCCTTAGTTCATCTTCTAGTAATGCTTGTTCGGCCTTCAAGTTCTCAACATCGTGCGATGCACCCTCAGAAGCAATGATGTCGTCCAAGGTGTTGATCTTGCTGAGATAGAACTCGACCAACCACGTAGCCAACAACATCCGCTGTGTCAGTTCCTATAGGGAAAAAAAGGAAGAGGTCATCAGATATCTAGGCGGATGCCCTCTGCGGAAGTGTACGCACACCCTTGCCACACCGTTCCAGTCGAGCGTACAGGTAAGAACGTAGCCCATCTCGCCCTTGTTCTCCCAGGTCCAGAAACGCTAGTGCAACGTGTTCAAACGACGTCGCAGATTGAGCGTAAGATTGAGCAGCTGCTATATAGTTCCCCTGGTCGAATTGATGTTTGCCGTAGGCCGAGTAGACTTGAGCGCGGTGGGGGGCGGTCTGAAGGGTGGCAAGCGAATTCAGCTATCTAATCTCCTCGAAAGAGACCGTAGTCAATCTCATACCTTGGAGTATTTCAGAGCGAGATCGTAGGAATCTTGCTTCAGGTAGACCGACCACACATCCCGGTCCTCATCTTTAACGACCAGTTCGAACAAGGCGGCATCGGTGAAAAGCCAATATGTCCCGCTCTTTGGGTCGGACGTCAATCCCAACGCCGTTTCATTTGGTTTCTGCCCAAAAAATCAGAACCATGAGTTAAAACAGCTGAAGCAATTAAGGGGGGAGGGCAACGAACCAGAGGCAAATTTTCCTCCCAGACGAGCCTTTCATCCAGACTACTGACGGCGCAAATTCGATCGCGGAAAAGGAAAATAAAATGGAACTCTGAGAGTACCATCGATATTGGGACATCAGATGAGGATGGATAGTGCAGCAGAGAGGCGGAGTCGATGAGATTGTCGGATGTTGGCGGTAGAGGAACAGCCCCTCGATAGGCGCCAGAACCTAAGGATGGAAACCATGAGGATGTGTGTCCGACATGTCCAGCAGATATGGCAAGTTGCCTCACCTGTAAGCCATCCTAACTGCCTTGACGTAACGGTTGAGTCTTTGAGTGTTGGCGCAGGAGTGTAGAAACGCAACTCGGATCGCGCAAGATTGCCAGGAATATCGATGAACTCTATAACGCTAAGGGCCATCAGACTACAATTAACACAGAGACGTTCAAGATTTCATCACTCACTAGGAGTGCCCGAGGGCGCTCTGTATTGTTCAAACAGTGGCTCGAAGCTTTTACCGCTGTCCTCTCCTTTCTTGTCCAACGGCCCTTGGAATTCGTAAATACGTGTGGCTGTGGTTATTAGCACAGCAGCTCGTCTTGATTTCGAGTCCGGTGAGGAGTAAGTTTCAAACTTGACCCCGTATATGGGTTGTTTATCGGGGAGAGTGAACAAGGGGTTTAAGTACCGGTCTTGAGACTTGAAGAAATCGTCATGAGCGTCGATCACAGATTCATAGACGGTTCCGTTGCGAGCCCCAATCAGGATCTCGCGAGTGCTGGCTGCTTTGTTAATTGCTGAACTGCTTTGAACGGGGCTTTCATTCCACGCAACGCTTTCGATGACCATACGGAATTTGGCTAATGGTCTCGCTTTTGTCCACCCATCGTAGAGGTAAAAGTTGTCTCCTTGTTCGGTAGTGATGATGGTATGTTTTCCGGTTGGATCCATGAATGTGCGATAGATTGTTAGTTCGGTAGGCGACTTCTTTGTGGTGAGAGTGATGGAAGCGACGGCGTCGGGTTGGCGTAGGTTAAGCTGCCGGAGTGTGTTGTTGGAGAATGCCATCGTAAGGATATAGGATGAAGAGTCCATGTGGACGAGGGGAGCTGGTAAGGTGTACTGCACACGGCCGAGCTCGAATATCGGCGACTGTGATATCCCAGCGGGGAATGACGAATCATTCTGCGCGAGATCGCTGTCAGTGTAAGAGTTAAGCAATCATGAAGAGAGCACGTACCGGACTCATGGGCCCCTCCTCAAATGGGTTGGGCTCGAACCCTTCGTACTGAATGTTGGGGAGCCCATAGTTCGCCTGCGAGCGATTTGGCGGGGCTGACGCATGCTCTACATCTAACGCAATGTCAATATGGGCAAGTGGTCTGACACGCCACCGTGCAGCTTACACTCGTCGAACATTATTGCGAGTACGGTCAGCCAGAAATGTCGAGTAGCAGACGGTCGACGGAAAGAGGATTCAAATGCGGACTGCGACCAGCACGCGCGAGAGCAGCAAACGTAAACAAATGGATTCGACGACCACAGGTCCGTACCACAGTGGATGATACTACAACTAATGTGAATCTCTCAGCTCATTTCGCGGCATTCAGACAATGATCCCACTCTATACAGATGGATCCTGTATTGCGAAGGCTCCTCAATGCGCCTTTGCTATCACTCGAGGCGAGCATTCGGCGCCACACCACAGTGGATCTGGAGCTCCGCTTGAATTCTCACTCTTTTCTTATCGTAGGCGTTTTGAAGGCATCTTCTAAAGGAGCCCTCCGTCAACACACTGGCCAAGCCTTGTGTCAGTAATGGGACACCAGTCGACGAAAGGTCGTACGACATATCCGCTCACACCAGCATCCAGACATTCCTTTCCGTATTGAGTCATACCCGCTTCCCGTTACACCACCGACAAAGGCATCGCGGCCAAGCTTACCCGGATTTCTGGCCATTTCGACTTCACTCACAATGGGCGTCTGGTTGTCCGAAAAGTATCCTCCTTCAGCGGGAAGTCGGTGGCTGTCGAGTCGGAGCATCAGAACAGAGCCTTGACATCTATGTAGATATCCATCCTTGATAGGATCTACTTTACGGCCAATGCTTACAACGAGCTCAACCCAGAACATAGATCCGTGATTGGATTTTACTCTTCATGCTCAACCTATATTATACAACCCACGTATAGTTAGTCGTCGGGTTCGTACAGCACTACCTGTGGGGCGGGAGCTTCGCATATTGTTCTTTGGGGTAGTGAACGACGTTCTTCGCGAGAGCTGGACTCAGGCCACTTGCTTTTCCACCCTGTATTCCACAAATGTCGGTCTGGAACTAGGGTGAGAAGAGTAGTACAACAGATCGAGAAATATCAGCAAGTTTGTTCACCTGGTCCTTCTGCGAACTGACTTGTCGTCCAGTATTTTGGGGGGATGGATCCGACACCGGTATCTTGAAACTCGGTCCTCGCGAAGATATGCTTCGCGGCACTGGTGGTTTCTGAAGGGACGCTGTGCATGTGTGGATGCTGTAACGATAACGTGGGAGGCGCAACGGGTCGACGGGAAGCATCGGCTCCGCGCGAGCTCATGGGATGGGCGACGGGCTCAAAACAGGCAGGAAGGAGTAGACTGTACTGGTCTGGGAGAATAAGCTGCGTTCGAACCCGGACATTCCCTGCCTGCGGGAGTGGATTGGCAGGAGAACTGGCTGTCGACCGCGATCACACCCACAGGTTCTATGTGCCACTTCGACCTGTCGCCATCTATATGGCGGATTTCGGAGCCGGTTTCGCCAATCCCGAGCCTCCTGTTTCCCTGCGGAGGAGATTCTGTCAACTCCGAACGCCGATTCTGTGAAAGAACTGCTTCATACTCCGATATGCTTTGGAAGGTGGTCCACTAGACGGGGATCAGCTTGAGAAAGCTTTGGCGACCATTTCTGAGACGATTATCGGATCAGACTCGAATGTGGTAGTTTCCGTCTGGGTACGACTTCTGAAACCAGGGTTCGTGCAAGCTATTGCTGGAGGTGGAAGTACTGGAGAGTCGACGTGGCCGGGCCCTTTCCCGAAGGTCGATAGTGTTCGTGATATGGGGCTCAGTTTAACGGAATGATTATGAAGGAGGACCTTTTGACGAGGACGGCAATGAGGACCCGGTGGTGGAACTTCGTGTGGGCCGGGGAGGAGCCTAACCCAAGTCGGAACGATAGTCCTCTGGAAACAAGGAAATTTGCGCTTTGAAGATCTCAGAATCAGGGAGATGGTTCTCCGGCTGTTGTCAAGAGACTCTTGCCCAACGTGTTAGCTGCCGTTGGAACAGAGGCATCAATCCGTTTATTATTCAGTACTTTACCCCTCCGCGGACCAGTAGACAGATAGCCTGGCAATGCCCGACGACCGTTTTTGTTATGGAAGCCGTTTCAACCCCGTTTGCGGACTCACATTTGGGTTCAGCTCGGTTCCAGATATGTCCAGACATTCGCTGATGAATGATTGGAGGTCCTGGAGTTGAAAGTCCAGGGTCAAGCGTCAACCTGGGAGTTGCCGCGATGGATGTCGACGAATGCAGTAATCAAAGCAAGATACTTGTCGTAACCGGCTGTGATTGTAAATAGGAGGTGGGAAGGGAAGCCTCAAGAGCGAAGACCGACACGGTACACGTACGTCTATCGTTGCCGATGCAAAGGCTATCGCTGCCGTACGTGATCATATCCCTCTGGGTTCTTTGTCTGTAATTTGTCGTTCTGTTCACCGAATCCCGACAAGACGGGAGGTCGTTATGTCCAAAGATGTTTGCGATCACGTGGTCTCTGGTTTCTCCTTCGAGAGTGTACCCCCAAAAACACTCCTTAGACTTGCTCTCATCCACCACCCACCACCAGCAGTTCCCTCCCCACATCATCCGCTCACTCCTATCCTCTAGCATCTCTAGCCATTCAGTACTTGCTAACTCTTGAATATGGCTCGCATCAACCGCGGAAGGGGAAAGACATCCCGAAGTGAGTATTTTAGGCTAGACTGGTTCTCTAGGCGCTCGACATCGTACTCAGCGAGCGCTGAACCGCTCCTTATCTATAGCGACGAAGAACATATCCGACGAGAATAAGCACTCGACTGGTTCGTTTTACGTTCGTGTTCGCCGTTTACGTGCTGATCCCCGACTTTTGTAGATGTTCCTAATGGCTCAGGTAGCCACTCTCTTGCTACTCCCCCGGTCCTCGACGACAATAACCATGTAGCAGTATGGGATCCCGACGCCTCCCCCATTGAAGCCTCTTGGGGACTTCCCATCGACGACTGGAATAATCCTCAGGGCGACAACACCTGGGAGTGGGAAGCAGCAGGGGACGAAAGCATCGCCTCCGACGATCCCTTCAAGGACAAGAAGCTCGCCTGGAGAAAAGAACATGACCACGTCTACTCCTCGGAGCACCGCGTTAGGAGGTGGAGGGAGAAGCTGCCCGTGAAGAGGCTGTTATTGAGCCGGACGGAGGACATCGAGACCCCCGTCGATTCACCTCCTGAGGCGGAGCTCTGGGACGGTAGGAGTGGATGTAGGCTACAGAGCCGAGAAAGGAGTAGGAGCAGGGGGCGGCAAGGAAGGAACGAGAGGAGAGAGAGGGCAGCTGTCGCTGAAGAATGGAGGGAGAAGGTCGAGCAAATGATCGCCGAGGGGGCGCTGGCAATAAACGACCCAGGTGAGCATCGTCGCATTCTCCTCTCGCAGCGCCCATCTCTCCTTTGCCATCGCCGTCTTGACGACACTATACTTTGCAGATTCATTTGCAGATTCCCTACCTGGGACATTCTCGCAAGACACTCAGCTCTGGTTCGGCAAGTTAGTCAAGAAACCTAAATGGAGCCACGTGAAAAATTCCAAGGCCAAGGCCTTCTTTGAGGTGAGCCTTCTGGACATCGCCTTCAAGGTTTCAACCACGTTCTCCATCGTCTGTTGCGTCTGTCCGACGCAGTGGATGGCTTGGGGTAAGCGACCAGACGGAGAAACGTCATCTTCGCCTGGTGTGAACCTTGACCCCATGCGTCCTCCACCCCCAGGAACCAGGGTAACCTCGTGCCCCTGGTTTCTCCGTTGCTCGTCCCCTATCTCGTCCTTACGCCTGTAATCTTGCCTAGAGGGATGCTAATCAGGGTCTGTTTCATCAGTTGTCGATGCGTGAAAAGATCTCCCAGGTGGAAAGGTTGGGTCGGGAGCTTGCAAATGGGCCTTCCTGGGACATTTAGGTCGTCTCGATATGGAACTCCATGGAGCTGTAAATATGCTAAGCTACTCAGATATGCTCTTGTAAGCCAAAAGCGATGAGATGGACTTTGATTGGAATCGACGTGACTGACTAGCATCTTTATCCACAGCCAACTCCGAATTCAGCAAGCTTTTTATCGTCATTCCTATCATTTCTCACCATCATCAAAGCCAAAAGTTTCCGCATTCTGATTGCTCCTTCCGCATTTGTGTCTCTTTCTCAACTTTTCCAATCAACTTCCCTTCCCCGCCTTCTCGCACCCCCGCGCTCAGATTAAGTTATCTTTGGCCGTTCGCCACTTCCATTTCTCGCATCGTTATGTCCTCTTTTTCTCGATCGCTTTCCTCATACCACAACGGGACGTTGACTAGGTTTGCCTAGCAGCAAACGTGTGGTCGCAGTTATATCCGTTCTTATCTTTTTCGTCGTTGTCTTTCCTCAATGGACTTAGAGCTCTGAGAACACAGTTTCTCAGCTCGAATTTCACTTACTCAGAAGATATGGTTGCTCGTTCTCGATATGTTGTTAGTAGAAATGAAATTATGGTATCCTTTGCGTGAGCGTTCTTTTCGGTTCCTTCTACGAGCGAGAGGCGTTGGCGTCTATCATCAAGCTTTGGGAGGCACCGCAAAGGCGGCGGCGCGCGACCAATCTTTCTCAAGCACCCATTCCCATAATGCAACCTCAGCAGAATACCCACAGTCGTTGCAGACCAGGAGGTTCGCAAGAGACATACATTATTCACTACCTGTCCCGCCGATTAATTACAGAACTTGCAAATAATCATCAAACTTATGCATCAACCTGGCCCATCTGCCATCGTTTAGCTTCTCGACGACATCCCAAACACGCTTAATCCCCAGCTCGGGATCTCGATCGCAGGGAACTTTGCACCATATGAAGAGAGCTGCCAACCAAATGTCCACGTAGCTGATTGCGTCCCCCGTGAAGTACTCGCCTTTTCCCTCCGTGTTCCTGTCGTAGATCTCCGCAACCTTGTCCAAACCCTCCTTGAAATCCTCCCAAGCCTTCTTTCTCTCCTCACTTCCGGTCGAGCAAAGTTCCTGCAACGGTTTACCGTAGTTGACAGTGCGCGTTCGCTCGAAGTATTCGCTACCGCGAGGATCCACCAACATTCCGGGCACTTGAGGGAGGATGAGCTTGATTCCGGGTACGCCAACAAGAGGCATGGCGTCTTTGATAAACTCCAACTGGGCGTCCCTCGTTCCTTCGAGAAAGACCCTCGGTTGCACCTCTGGATATGCGTCCTCCAGGTACTGTGCTATTGCGGTCGATTCGGTGACCATAGAAGGTTTCGGGGACGTCGGATCGATGATGGAAGGACAAGTGTAGTGAGGTCTGCCGCTGCCATCGGCTTTCAGGCCACTAGGCTCGATACCTAGACTTTTAAATGTGCCTTCAATGTCGGGGTATGATATCCACTCTGTGCGGTAAGGAAGCCCTTTGTAGTTGAGAAGAAGGCTGATAGAAATGGGATGGGTAATGATCAGCCCTTGAGCCAAATCGTGCGTACAAGCTGGGGATAAACGTACCGAGTCTTCCACATGTTGGGGGACCAGCATTTGGAATCAAGTTTAGATGCGATGTCATAGAGAATGATTGGGTTTTCCGCTGGGCGTTGAGATACTCAGTACTTGCCAACTCGCACGACGTGGAAACGCGGACTCACCGGTTGCTGCCATGTTCGCTAGTGCTCGGGGTAACGAATGTGCATACAAATGAGGTGGCCTTTTATACCGTTGTCAGTAGATGTGCAACTGGCCCGACTGGGCGCCTTCACCGAACCTCCACTATTGGCCGGCTTGATGAGAAAAACATTAGTCATCTCTCCTTTGGTCTTGCCACTTTAGCGAAGCCGTGCCGGCATTCGAAGATGATTCGTCCGACTCCAGACAATATTCAGGTTCGGATTTCCCATCGCCAAATTGGAGACATTCGGTATTCGGACTCAGAACGTTCGTCGGAGGGAATGCCGAAATCTTTGAAGGATTGTCACCAGAAAGAGTCTGCCATGTGATCTAACGCGGCCTTCCGGAGCCCGTAAAATTATAAAGAGATTCATTTCTCATAATTAATTAAGGATTCTGAAATATACAAGGATTTTGGAGGTCTGGCGGACTGAACCCGGTTGATTAGATAGTGTTCCCCCTGAGGCTCCCTTTGCTCTGTGACGAAAACAAAGCCTCACCTTCGATACATCGTCCTCAATCACATAATAATACTCCACTCAAAACAATCCTTAATATACAGCGGAAGCTTCTTCGCAAAAATCTTTAGTCTCGTCGATCCTTTTCCAGGATGAGCAAAGCAACTTGGTCACACCAGGTGAGTATGAAACCAGCTGTGAAGGTAGACACGGCTTACCCAAAATATAATCCAGACTTTGTATCACACTGGAAGATACTTCCAAGTAAGCTGGGCTGAGCCCTTTCAAGAACGGGCAATGGAATATGGCCAGAGAGGGACTCCGTCCTTCTGTAGGGTCAGTGGGGGATGTCAACTACATCGTCTGAGTTAGCACTGGCAAGTTTCGACAATGCTAATAGAAGTACGGACATGATGCTTGAGATTACGGATTTTCCATCGATACTGAGCCCCCTGAGCTCCCGCGAAAGTTTTCGCCCTGATGAAGTGAAGTTCGTCAACCGATCGATTTTGGAAAGGCTATCAAGAAAGCTCCAACTCGTAAGGCTCACGTTGAGATACCCTTTGGGTTATTTAGCCAGTCTTCAACCTGCGTCCATTCACAGTGTTGCCATCCAATGCGAACTGCTGTCCAACTTCGCACTACTTTCCAAGCAATTTCTCCTGCAAAGATCTTTTCTCCCGAAGACTTATCCATTTTCGAGATTGTTGTTACACGGCCTGTAATCGAGTAAACATTGGGGGTCGATACTTCGTACATGATCTCGTTGTCTTCGGAGGAGATGATGGTGTTGTAGACACTGTTCCTCGTCCAATTGAGGCGAATCATGTCGCCAGCAATTGGTGGCGACGAGCCACTTGAGGATCTTGAGGGACCGTCCATTGCTGACTCATTGGTCCTCGACAGGAGCTCCCAGGCTTTTTAATCGGAACGTCGGAGCTGCGGCGCGGTTGTCGTGCAAAGGGGTGGCCCCACGGGCATCATCACCGAAGGTTCTCCGGCCCATAGATCCCGCAACGTTCGTCCTTCTCATCAGCAAAGCAAACGCTTTTTTTCACGTCCGCCATCGGAGCGCCTACAGGACAGCTGGCATCCAACTACCAATGAGGAAGATGGGAATGGTCGAATTCGTGGTCGACGATATGGAGGCCTGAGGTTCGGGTCGGCCGACTTCCATCAGCCCACTGCGGTGCGCAGGCACCGGGACCAACGATCAGACTTCCTGATGGTGCCTTTATTGTGACGCTTCTTTGTCCGCTCGGTGATGGTAGTCAGATAGGACGCTTCCTTCCGCCTCATGTGACCGTTTTCACGCAGTTTGTTTACCTCCACAACCCCCCAGAATGGTGTCCGTGGTCTACAGACCGAAGTACCCAAGTTAATCGAGAGCAAAGGACCTACTGGTAAATTGAGCCAACTGCATTATTGGGCGAGAACAAGGCTAATCGAGCCTACTCAGCTCGTGGCAGTTTTCCTGTCCTATCCACTCTGTGCGGGAAGGAAGCCCTCTGTCACTGAGGAGGTTGATAGAAATAGGATGGTAAATGATCGGTCCTTGAGACGAATCGTGCGTACAAGCTGGGGACAAACGCGCCGAGTCTTCCACATGTTGACGGATCATCTGGACTCAAGTTTGGATATCATGCGATGTCAGAGAATGATTGGGTTCTCCACGGGCTGTTGAGATACTCAGTGCTAACTTGAACGAAGTGGGAGAAACCCGCACTCACCGGTTGCTGCCATGTTCGCCGGTGCTCGAGGTAACGAGTATGCATACGAATGAGGTGACCTCTTATAACATTGTCGGTGAGATGGGCGACGGGCCTGGTGATCTAATGCGGGCTTTCGGAGCCCGTGAAATTATAAGTAAATACATTTCTTATAATGGATTGGTGGTTCTGGACTATACAAAGGATTTAGAGGTCTGACGGACTGAACCCGGTTGATTAGATTATGTTCCCTTTGAGGCTCCCCTTGCTCTGTGACGAAAATTAAGCCCCCCCCCCTTCGATTCATCGTCTTCCATCGCGTATTAACACAACAGTCCCGAATATACAGCTGAAGCTTCTTTTTAGTCTCGTCGGAACTTTTCCAAGATGAGCAAAGCGACTTGGGGTCACACTAGGTGAGCATGAAACCAGCCCTGGAGGCAAGCACGGCTCACCCAGAATATAATCCAGACTTGGTATCACACTGGCGGAGACTTCCAAGTAAGCCGGGCTGGGCCCCTTCACGAATAGGTGATGGAATATGGCCAGGGAGGGACTCCGTCCTTCCGGGGGGCTCTCGGAGGACGTCAACTGCATTGTTTGAATCAGCACGAGCAGGCTCCAGCGATACTGATAAAGATACGGACATGTGGTTTGAGACCACGGCCTTTCCATCTGTACTGAGCGCCTTGAGCTCCCGTGAAGGTTCTGGCCCTGGTGGAATGAAATTCGTCAAACAATCGATTTTGCACAGGCTATCCGAAAAAAGAATAAAGGGGAAAAAAATAGCTTCAAATCGCAAGACTCACGTGGACATACCCTCCTTTGGGTTAGTTAGCCAGTTTTGAACCTGCATCCATTCGCAGTTTTGCCATCCAATGCGAACTAATGTCCGACCTCTCAATGCTTTCCAAGCAATTTCTCCTGCAAAGACCTTTTGTCCCGAGGACTTGTCCATCTTCGAGATCGTTGTAACACGGCCTTTGATCGCGTAACGATTGGGGGTCGATACTTCGTACATAATCTCGTTGTCTTCAGAGGAGATGATGGTATTGAAGACGTTGTTCCTCGTCCAATTGAGGCGAATCATATCGTCAGCAATTGGCGGCGGTGAGGATTTTGGCGGATCGTCCATTGCTGGTTCCCTGATCCTCGACGGCGCTTGCAGACTTTTAAGCGGGATGTTGAAACTGCGGCGCGGTCGTCGTGGCAAGGGGTGGCATCGGCCTCATGGTTTCATTACCGAAGGTTCTCCGGCCTAAAGATCCAGCAACGTTCGTCCTTCCCACTATCTAAGTAAGACGAGCAAAGCGAACGCACGTTTGTCAGATTAGCCATGAGAGCGCCTACAGGCTAGCCGGCAAATATTCAACTACCAACGAGAAAGACGCCAAGGTTCGCGCTTCCTGTCCCTGGTGCCAGTGGTCGACGATATGGAGTCGTGAGGTTCGGGTCTGCTGGCTTCTATCAGCCCACTGCGGTGCGCAGGCACCGGGACCAACAATCAGACTTCCTTGCCACCTGATGGTGCTGCGACGCTTCTTCATCCGTCGGTGGTTAGATAAGGTGTCGTTTCCACCTCACGTGATCACTTTCACCCAGTTTGTTTACCTCCACGACACTCCAGAATGGCGTCGGTGGTCTACAGGATGAAGCGCCCAAGCTCATCGAGATCGGGCTCCGGTTCTACAGGTAAATCTAGCCAATTGCGTTTTTGGGCGAGAACCAGACTAATCGACCCTACCCAGCTCGTGGTTCCCCAGTCCAAGTGCCCATTTTCAGTCGAACAGATTATAGCACTATCACGATCCTCCGAAAGATATTCCAAACGGTACTCGAAGAGGCGGAAGAATTGCATGCGAGCAGCCCTACTGTTGGAACTCCTCTCCCATCAGTCCAAGTCATACTTCCTCTCTCCTCGGTCTGTTCGGCTTGGCGAGCGGCTGCTTGCGGACTCGAACTCCTCCACGTAAAAGTAAAATCCACAAAAGGCATTGACGCTCTCCTGGGTCATATTCGCAATTGCTACCCCCTAATTGATACTTCTCCTGAGGTGGAGATTATCTCCTTGGCTGTTGCTATCGAACCGACCTCACACTTTGAACATTGCCTCCGAGTCCTTCTTCTCAGCTGCCACAACTCTTTGAAAGAGTTATCCTTGACAAGAAAAGCTCTCCCCAAAATTGCAGGAAGAAGGCCAAGCGATGGAGGTCGGCTACCGCCGTTCCGAATCTTATCGGAAACGATGCTCTCACAAGGAGGATCAGACGAATATTTCTTCCCGAACCTAGAAAGCCTCACTATGGACTATTCCGGACTTCAGCATCCAGACATACTCGATTTTCTTCATTCCTTTGACCCTGTCAACATCCTTTCCCTCAGTCTATATAACTGCGACCTCACGCACATCGAGCATCCTCACGAGCTCCCAGGTAAAATGCCGAACGTTTTCGACCTACGTCTTGACTCGTTACTTGGTCTTGAAAACGACGTTGCAAGTCATGTCATAAACGCCGCCGAGAATGTAGAAGTCCTACAGCTGGTATTCAAGCGATCTGAACTTGTTCAACTGATGGAACCCCTTTCGAAATCTGAGCTCGGGACTCTGGATGTGCTTAAGATATGGATTCAAGTGGATACGGAGGCGAGAGCCATCGGCGATGCCGACATGCAGCCTTTGATCAATTACGCCTGTCGGACTCCTTGGAACACGGTATTCTGCGTCTATACGGACATTGAGTATTGGTGGGTCAAGGGACAGACACTGCACACCCAATTCTGTTCTTAATGAGGTTTCACTCTAGGACTGGCACGGTGGCGGATAGTCATGTTCAGGTGTCCCACGGCTTTAAGGAGGTCCCCAGCACCACAGAGTCCGAGTCTCTTCCTGAATTGTAAAGGATGATGGTGTCGAGAACCCTGTTTCCCTGTAGTAGGTTCTCTAGTCGTCTCGTAGCCTGCGGTCACGATGCTCGTAATTCCGTTCTTATCGCCGTGACCGGAGCTCGATCACAAATTTCCATCAAGACCGAAAAGAACGCCAACACTAAAACCACCACCCGTCTGTCATCAACACCTCTTGCTGCAGCAGATCGATCCCGCATCAGCTACATCCCCTCACCACATCCGAAGACGGTCACCATACCTTCTCAATCCAGAAGATCAACCTTCCGCCAGGTTATGCACTTGGAGCCAATTCTACTGCCAGAGTCGCGTTTTAGCAGAACCCGTTCAAGTAGTTCCTTTCTCGTACGTCGTTTCACTTTCAGCGGCAACGCGCATGGCACTGATATTCAGTTGACAGAAATAAACTAATCGCCCAATATGGCTTCCGCTGGAGTTGTTAACATCCGCCGCGGTGTCGATGACAAGTTCTATCGATACAAGTGGGTGCTTTCGTTATCCTACGTGGCGGCCATCGTCTCACCGATTTGGGATTTTAGAATGCCTCTTCTCGTTACTAAGATCGAAGGCAGGGGCAACGGGATCAAGACCGTTCTGGTCAACATGTCCGATGTTGCTCGTGCTTTGAGTCGTCCTCCTTCCTGTGAGTCACAACCGCATGAAGTCGCCCTGTTCGGCATTATTAACCCGTGCTCTGAAGACCCTGCCAAATACTTTGGTGGTGAACTCGGTGCTCTCACGTCCATGGATGAGCCAAACGACAAGTACATTGTGAATGGCGCTCACGACAACGCCCGCCTCCAAGATCTTCTTGACGGTTTCATCGAAAAATTTGTTCTTTGCGGCAGTTGCAAGAATCCCGAAACGGATCTGTTCCTCACGAAGAGCGAGGATATTCTTCGTGACTGCAAAGCTTGCGGCGCTCAGACGGGCGTCGACATGAGGCACAAGCTTACTACCTGGATCATTCGAAACCCACCTAAGCGCGCCAAAAAGAAGAAGACCGCCGACAATGCCGAAAACGGGGGTGAAGGCAAAGAGGGCGAGGAAGGAGAAGGAGGCGAAGGATCCGACGATGACGAATTCACGAAGAAGCTCAAAGCCGAAGCTGCCGAGCTCCCGACTGCCGAGCAGGCTGCTGCCAGCGGCATGGCAGGTCTGTCCCTTGACGACGATGGGAGCGACGAAGGTGGAGATAGCCCTCTTGAGACTTTGACACTCTGGGTCGAAGAGAACAAGAGCAAGGATTCCGGCTCGGGGCTCACGGCAGAGACCGTGACGGAGAAGACGGCCGAGCTCGGCATCGAGGGCAAACACAAGACTGTTCAGACCCTCGTCGAGTGCCTCTTCACTGAGAACATTATGACCGAGTTGAAGAAGTACATGCCTGTGTTCCAGAAGGTTTGTCGAGCATCTCTTCGTCGCCGTTAGTTTCCCGACTGAACCTGAGGTTCAATAGGCTATCGGAACCGAAGATGAGAAGAATCAACGCAACGAAAAGTCACTTCTTGGCGGCTTGGAGCGCCTTGTTGGTGTCAATTACCCTCAATTGGTCCCTCTCGTACCCAAGATCCTTATGGAGTTCTATCAGAATGATGTGCTGGAGGAGGATATCATTGTTCAGTGGGGTACTCATGTCAGCAAGAAATATGTCAACAAGGACGTCAGCAAGAAGGTCCGCAAAGCAGCGGAGCCTATGCTCAAGGTGAGAAACCACTTTCATCAAATAATAACGCGGCCCTGACCGTTGCACTTTTCTTAGTGGCTCGAGGAGGCAGAAGATGAGGACAGCGAGTAGTTCTTGTCTTGACGGCGCTTCAGATGTCTCGTCCATGTCATATAACTTTGTCTTGGTTTTTGCCAATCATCCCAACTCATTATTTCCAACTCGTTGCCGCTCTTCAATCCACGCTCCTGACCATAGCGAGTCCGTATCTCGTGAAATTGGATGATGGTAGACAAAAGACTCGGGAATACTGGGTAGGTTCGATAAGGGAGAAAACAAATACATTTATATGGCGAGTTTAGAAAGAGAGCGAAAATCACGAGCAACGAACGAATAGCAAACCGGAGGTAGAGTAGAGATGAGTCGTACGATGTAGCCCAAAGGTGTTGCAGTCCAGTGGAAATCAATGTTCCGCGTCGTCCACGACTAACCATTCGGAGCTTTCCGAGCCGCCCGGGGTGGCCGTGCCCGCTGTTGGCTGGGGGGTTCCTACAATGACAAGAGAGGCCCGTTTGAATAAATTGAATAATGACGACGTGTGTGGAGTGTGGGTACAATTTGCGAGGAGCCGCAACGACACCACCAGGGAGAAAAAGAGGGAAAGAGAGGAAATTATCAGCGTAGGAATAAGAATGCGAACCAAGAATAAACGGAACGGACGTTTGGGAAGAAACGAAAGATAAACGCATGAACTTATGGACGCACCTCCCCATTATTGGCGGACCAGGTTTCTGAATCCTCTGAAGCTTTCCGTCGATGACTGCTACCAGTGCCAGCACCAGTATCGGACCCACCAGTGTCGCTTCCCCCACTGCGCCCACTTTTCCAACCTTTGCCCTTCATGTCTTCGTAGAACCTGGTGGCCGTACCAGGGCGTCAGTTCCGATCTCGAGGATAATTGCAGAGGAAGGCGAACGCACGTGTTGGCAGTATTCATCTTCTCCGCTTCATCATTCATCTTGTCGATCCACCGCGAAAGTAACGAAGCGTTGTCCTGTTTCAAGACTTGATTGCGTTCATTTACTTGGTTCAGCTCAAGCTCCAGGGCTTGAATCTCATCGGTAAGGGTCTGATGAAAGTTTGTCAGACATGCTATGGTTTGGACTGCGTGAATCAACACGCACCTGTACCCGATCGTTTTTCTCAGACATCAGGTCATTGTGTTGCTCAACTTTACGCCGCAGCACAAGAGCATCGTCTTTCGCCCTTCTAAGTTCTTCGGAAGCTAGACGCGATACCTCCTCCTTCTCCCGCAGTGTTTCGTTCATGGCAAGTAATCTCTGGGCATTCTGGCCCTGTGTCTTGTAAACAGCAGCCATTTCGTCCCGGAGGGACGATATCTGGGACTCCAAAGATGCAATGTAGGCGTTTCTGACAGCATTGCTAGAAGTCATAGAGAAGGGTCAAGGCGGAGTCGGTCAGTAGTCACTTCGAAGCATCGCCTTAGAGAGACTCACTCATCGCCTAGGCCAGGAGTAGAGCCACCGACACCGGATGATGGTTGATTTTTCACAGTGCCAACTGCTCTTAGTAGAGACTGGTTTCGTTCTTTAAGCATTCTGGTCTGCTGAGCAAGGCGACGATCTGCCGAAAACGGGGACGATGTGAGTGTCGGAAGCTGGGGATAGGCTTGTTGCAGGCGTACACTGTTCAATGATACCAGCATACGCCGACTCCCGAGAGTTACGCTCAACGAGCTTCTGTCGAAGCTCCTCTTGCCATCCAGCGTTCATGGCTGAAAGAGGCGGAGGTTAATGTAGCAGGGGGTGGAGGATGGTCAGGAGACAAATCGAACATGGGACCTGATGTGGGAACAAGTTGAGATTGAGGCCAGTTCAGGAGACAACTCTCCGTGCACCACCTCCGACTATTATCACTCTCAACGTCTTTTTCAAGTTCTTCTGCTATGGGTCGTGTCTTGCTTAAGGTAACTATTGACTCAAATTACTGAACCACCTCCGGTGCTAAACGTGTCTTTCGCAAGGTCATCATTCTGGGCGATAGCGGGTCAGTGGGACCGTCGTCACCTCCACCTTCCTTTATCTAACAAAGAGAACGCAACTATTCTAGAGTCGGGAAAACTTCGCTCATGAACCAGTATGTCAACAAGCGGTTCAGCAATCAGTACAAGGCTACCATTGGTGCCGACTTGTAAGAACCAAACCATCCCGGACCTTCCGAATGCCGCATTGCACCGTTGACATACTCCCGTACCACTTTAGTTTGACCAAGGAGGTCATGGTGGACGATCGTCTTGTAACAATGCAGGTAAGCAGCTTCCTACCTCTCATTGCCTCCTCTATCTCATTCTCGCGGTAATGTAGCTGTGGGACACAGCGGGCCAAGAACGGTTCCAGTCTCTCGGAGTTGCTTTCTACCGCGGCGCAGACTGCTGTGTGCTTGTCTACGACGTCAACTCCTCCAAATCCTTCGAAACACTCGACAGCTGGCGGGATGAATTCCTTATTCAAGCTTCTCCACATGACCCCGAGAACTTCCCCTTCGTCGTGCTAGGCAACAAGATCGACGTTGAGGAGAACAAGCGCCAGGTATGCACTTTACCGACTGTATTGGGAGGTAGCCAATCAGGCGAGACAATTAACCGTTCGCTATGCTCAGGTGTCTCAGAAACGGGCTATGACCTGGTGCCAATCAAAGGGCAATATTCCGTACTTTGAGACTTCGGCCAAGGAGGCAGTGAACGTCGAGCAAGCCTTCCAGACCATCGCTAAGAACGCCCTGCAGCAGGAAGCAGAAGTAGAGCTGTAAGCATTCGGAACCTTCTCACCTACCGATAGCGCACTCTGACCCAAAAAACTTCATACCATTCCACTCTCTTTCCAAAGGTACGCGGATTACCCAGATCCCATCAGAATTGACCAGGACAACTCCCAGAATTACGGTTGCGGCTGCTAGGTTCGCTGTTTGTATGGAGGCTATTTCAACGCATATCCAGACTGCACTCTTTCTCATGACATACGCTACGCATTTCTTGTTCAATACATTTCATTTCCTGAGCACGTGTTAATCGACGTTCACACCACACATGAGGATCCGGGTGGGATTTCATTGTGGTAAGCTACCTTCATTACGTCTCCATTGGGCATAGCTAACAGGACGCTGCAACAATTAGAAGAGCTGCATATATTGCTGAGCCAAATCGTAGTCGTTTGGAATAAATGCCTAGATGATTGCCTTTCAATTGCCTACCCACCTATCAGCGAGACATAGTTACGAGAAGAAACTTTACTTCATCGGATTTCACAGCCTTTACTCACGTCGGGCCGTCTGTATGCCTTTATCCCAACGGCGTCGAACTATGGGCGGCGAGGATTCATCCAGCGTCAGCAATCACGTGCCAAGACATCCATCCGGCAACAAATTTGGCTCACCCTGAGGCTCCGTCGTCGCAACGCTTCTGACCAGCGGATTTTCTCCTGGAGCAGACTTTCCATCAAGTCCTTCGACTTAGCACTCGTTCATCGGGTGGCTTCTGCTTCGCTTCGGGAGGAAAGTCAGGCCCCGCGGCTTTGTCGCCCCCAAAGGTGAACTGAGGATTAATAGTAGATGGTTTGACGATAGAAGTGTAGGGAACGTGGTGGTAACAATGTCTTGTCTCGAAAGCTTTATCGTCGTTGAACGCGGCGCATGAAAACCTGACGTCGAAGCATACGTAAGTCAGGCGTCCAGCACTTGAGCATAGCTAGCGGGCTAACAATTGGCGTCAAGGGTCACGACCGAGCCCCGCAACGAGCCGTATTATCGCCATTGCCGTCATTCCGACGCTCGAGTAGATGCGAGGACTCGGAAGCGTGGTTGATTTGGTATCTCCAGTCCCCCGATCTGCACCAGGGCTGGATTCGCCTTGAACGCAAGATCGAGTTGTAAAAAAAAATCTCTACAGCCGACGTTGTGCGTAGTTGTCTTATACAACGGGACGTCGGGACACCATTCCACGAGATACTCACAGTAACGTTGATTATGTCCGTACGTCAACCCCCCTTGAAAGGTCGGAGAGGGAGACAAGAACACCCCGATGTATCACACTCTTTCGTTCATGCTCGCTGAACCCCGGCGTGTCATCTGCCTGCCCGAAAACCCATTCCGAGTGTCGGCAGGGTGGTGATTGGCTCGCGGCGTGCCACCAAGGAGAAGCCGTAGGCAAGGGTTGAAGATCATTTGCGTCGACAACTCTCCGCTGATAGTCCCGGGAATGCGTTGCCGACTTCTTCTGGATCGCTCTACGTGTATCCTATGGGTAAGGAAGACTCGCTTATGGATGGCCACCCACCACAAGGGTAATGGATCCTTCCGTCTTCCGCGAAAGCATCACTTCTCCCGAGCCCTCCCTCGCGAAGCAATCATCATTTGACTCTCGTTTATAAGCTGTATCATAATAATTTGTGTCGTCAGTTCACATTCCAAGTCAAAGTGTTTACGCTTTTCGTCCACATAAGTTCTGCGAAGACTGGAACCGGCACTCAACCATAGGTATGTATAATATTATATCGCCCGCAAATGTAGTAATCATAATGCCAGATTGGCTGAGTGACAAAACGACCTTCATTGGTTAGCGAGTTGAATTCTTCCACCTATTTCCATTTCCACGCGTCGTCCCATCTGCACCCAATCGCCATGGTTCCGGACAACGGAATTCCCGCATGTTCTTGCTTGCGATACACACCGAAGATTGTCCTGTCTCGCTTTCCCTACGCTTCAGGAACGCCTGAGCATTTGACCTCTTCACACTTCAATATAGCGGCCTATATCACCCGTCAAGAATCGCCTCTAATCCGGCTTTCCTAGATGGAGTATGTCTACGTTTGGGAGGACCTGCAAGTTAAATAATGTTGGTGGAGTTCAATTGATTGCACGACACATCGTTGGCCCTCAACACTTTGCCACTCGACGACTTTCACTTCCAGCCACATTACCGCCGAGTTTATCAAAGTTCTATAGATGTTCCCTGTATATTCTGTCCTGTCTGTGCTCACACTCAGCACGAGTCTTGTCTCTGCCGTTGCCATACGGCAAGCTGGTGCCAGCCCGCCTGCCCTAGGAGCAAGGGCAACAGGCGTATGGCCGCCGCCGTCTCTCGATGCGCACGCAAAGGACAGAGGGCTAGAATATTGGGGTGTCGTTGCTGATCAATCATCGTGTCTCAGCGGTTTAAGTTCCAAATGCGCAACCCTCGTCCAGACCGATTTTGGTCCCATCACCTCGCTAAACTCGATGAAGTGGGATGCTACGTAAGTTTTTTCGTTAAGCCTGGTGTACTTATACCTCTCTCTGAGTCTCGGGAGCTAGTGAACCAACCCAAGGGAACTTCACCTTCGGTCCAGCCGACTTCTTTGTGAACTGGGCAGCTTCCAACAACAAACTAATCCGGGGACATGTTCTCGTTGTGAGTCTCGACGATCGATCGAAAAAACTCAATCCGAGCTGTGCCGTCGATTGAATGCTTCTGTGATGTAGTGGCATTCTCAACTTCCTTCCTGGGTGTCGTCGATCAACAACGCGGCTACTTTGACCACCGTCATCCAAAACCATGTGACAACAGTCGTAACCCGCTATAAAGGTAGAATATTCAACTGGGACGTATGCGCAGAAGTCCTAAACGAAGATGGATCGATGCGTTCATCGGTATTTTACAACGTTCTTGGCAAGAACTTCATCAACGTTGCCTTCAACGCGGCTCGAGCTGCCGATCCGACATCGAAGCTTTACATCGTTGGTTAGTTCCTTGTTTTTCAGGTTGTCGGTTCCCGAGACTAACGCAAGTTTAAAGATTACAACCTAGAAAGCGTGAATGCAAAGACGCAGGGGATGGTAGCCTTGGTCAAGTCTTTGGTCGCGCAAGGTGTTCCCATCGACGGAATCGGCTTGGAAGGTAGATGAATCAAAGCATTCCTGAAGATGAATGCTGATCACGCAGTCGATTAGGCCATATATCCGCTGGTGGAGCTGGAGGTCTACAAGCTGCTCTGACGCTCCTTGCCACTGCTGCATCGGAATTGGCCATAACTGAACTCGATGTACCTGGGGCGGCGGCTGCAGATTACGTAGTCGTTTTCAATGCGTGTTTGAATACGGAGAAATGCGTCGGAATTACGGTATGTGCACAAGCCGTACTCTCTCGATTCGTCCTCATCACCTTTCTTGCGTAGTCGGCCGGAGTCTCGGACGCCCAGTCCGCGTCCTGGCGATCCGTAACCAGTTTATTGTTCGATGCACAGTACAATCCCAAGCCAGCCTATACGGCTTTGCTATATGCCTAATAGCACCGCTTCTTCGAGCCTTGAATTTAGTCCAATGTCTGTGCCGTATCTTTGTTAAACGCCCAATGAAATTATGCGATGCGATGCGAAGGAGCCGAGCGCGCAACCCGAGGTATTATAGGAAGGCTGGTATTCATTAGATAGTCTGGTGTCGGCTCTTTTTTTGGTGTGATACTTGAAGTGTTCGGATCAACTTCAGAGGATGACTCTAGGCTAAAAGTCGACAATGTTGTCATTTCGATGTACATGAGAGTCGAGACTGGAGGAATATTTCACAGCACACGCACGAAATATCATTGGGAGCTACACAATAAGCTACCCGTACCAAGAGAAAAGAATAGGCCATCGTTAAACATACGGTCAGGAAGGGAGTGGAAAACAATTGGGATATATAGAGTGGTCAAGGCTGTTGAATTATTATAATATAATGTGTAGATGTTTAGGCTATTCCCTGGGTCCAGTCCCCAGTTTGGCCAGCGTTCTGGTCATAAGACCCAAGGAATGGGCCAGGGCAAAACACCTCACTGGCTGGGCGCTTCAACTTTAGTTCAGCCGACTTTCTTGCTAACTGGGCACTTTTCCACAACAAACCAATCCGCAGACATGTCCTGGTTGTGAGTGTCGATGATTGATGTGCCGCTCAAATCTTGGATTGTGCCCCCAATTAAATGTTTCTATAATCCAGCGGCATTCTCAACTTCCATCTTGGGTGTCGTCAGTCGACAATGCGGCCAACTCGACTACGGTAATCCAAACCCCGTGACAACAGTTACTGGTTGGCCGGTACAGCCTGAACTAGAAATTCTGGCATGAACAGGTCCGGTGCTGTCAAGTCCTGTGGGGCGTACCAGAGACATCTTCATAATTCAGGAGAACTACCAAAGCTGCAAATCGGAACAGCATATCCATTCAATCAGGGACTTAACGCAACACCAGCTAGAGCTTGGAAGTATCGGTCCTTCCTGGGAGCTCAAAGATGAAACGCTCTTTCCTTTGCCACCCGTGAGGTACAAACTCTCACCAAAGGCCGA
Source organism: Tulasnella sp. 424 (assembly GCA_019633425.1). Lineage (NCBI taxonomy): Eukaryota > Fungi > Basidiomycota > Agaricomycetes > Cantharellales > Tulasnellaceae > Tulasnella > Tulasnella sp. 424. The sequence goes on along the minus strand of WSUB01000075.1, from coordinate 78,152 downwards.
GTTTGAGTCTTGGGATGCGCATCAGTTTCCGGGTGCGTCGTTCCATCTTGAATCTTCCTGAATCAAATTCCTTCGCTCCACGACCATGTTAAACACATCCACGGGGTGTTTTCTATGGACCACTCAGGCACCCAGTAGGGACTTTCAATTCCTTCGGGTGTGCCTGTCAGTAATTATCCGCGCGATGTAGCCTTTTAACAACTTCTGTCCGATACATTCGGTGCTCGCCAACGACATTGCTCCCATACCATCCGCTAGTAACATACCGAGGATCGCCCTGTCTCGCGGGTTATTGATTCCCAAGGCCTGTAACGTGCCTGGTTTCTTAACCGCCAAGGCAAGGTACACACTGGTGAGCTTGTTAGAAGCAAAAATACAGTTCTTATCGATTGCCTCCATACGGAGTAATTCCAAATGTAGAGAGAGAAGCGTAGGAGATATCTTGGCTCCCCCCTGAAATATGCTGTGAAGGGATCACGGTGGCGGCCTACGCTACTGCACCTCCCAACTGTCCTGCCAGTTTCAGCCTGCACCACCAAAATGCCATTCTACTCAAAGATCTCTGTATTCTCTACCATCTCTTACTTGGCTTTCAGCGTTCCCCTCGTTTCCGCAGTCGCTTTGTGGGGACAATGCGGAGGAATTGGGTGGACAGGTTGGGCTTATCCGCCGTCTCTGATCTATCGGAGGGGACACGCTGACCCTCTAGGAATACAGGCTCTACAACTTGTGATTCGGGACTGGTTTGCGTGTATATTAATGACTATTACTCCCAATGCCAGACATCCGTGACGTCCGCCAGCGTTGTCTCCACCGGCGTATCGGCTAGCGGTGTCTCGAGCACCTCATCCATCAAACCGTCTGCGTCCCCAGCATTAGGGTACCGAGGAGTGGTGGTGAACGCAGGAGCGACTGTTCCCGCAAGCTTCAACTCTGTAACGCCCGCGAACGCGATGAAGTGGGACGCAACGCACGTATATTCTTCAATATTACGTGTAGTAACGCGCTGACCAGACCTTCATTCTTCAGCGAGCCATCTCAAGGATCCTTCAGCTTTGCATCGTCCGACTATTTCGTTAATTGGGCTACCACTAACGGCAAGCTTATTAGAGGGCGCTATCTTGTTGTCAGTCACAAATTATACGAGGGTCGATGATCGTGCTGCATACTCACGACTAGTATCTTCCATGCAGTGGCAAAGTCAACTGCCAGCTTGGGTTTCTTCTATTAGCAGTGCCTCCGTCCTGACATCGGTAATCCAAACCCATGTCACAACGCTCGTGGCCCGCTACAAAGGAAAAATCTTCAACTGGGACGTTTGCGCCGAGGTCCTCAATGAAGACGGGTCAATGCGAGCTTCGGTATTCTATAATGTTCTCGGCAAAAGCTTCATAAACATCGCCTTCGCCGCAGCTCGCGCCGCCGATCCAAGTCCAAAACTCTACATCGTTGGTGGGGCAACATTTCCTTTCATACGTTGATGGAGAGAAGCTGACCGAAATGCATCCAACTCCTTGAAGATTACAACATTGAAAGCGTGAATGCGAAGACACAAGCGATGGTGGCGTTAGTCAAATCGTTGATTGCGCAAGGCGTTCCAATCGACGGAATCGGCATGGAAGGCGGGTAAATCGGTTTACCTGAAAGTTTCGGGCACTAAGATTTCGCGGGTTTAGGCCATTTATCGGCTGGTGGGGCCGGAGGTGTGCAAGCTGCTCTGACCCTTCTCGCCACCGCAGCTTCCCAAGTTGCCATAACTGAACTCGACATTCAAGGAGCAGCAGTATCTGACTATACCACAGTCGTAAAGGCATGTCTGAATGTGTCTAAATGCGCCGGAATTACGGTAAGCCCCGAGAAACCTCGATGTGAATTCGTGGCTCATAGCATCAATACGTCTCTCATAGTTGGCCAGCGTCCCAGCTAATAACCCTCTTCTTAAACTCTGAATATCCTGTCATAGATGGTCACCTTGGGATTCATCTAAATAGGATACGTGAAATATTTGAATCAACTTCCATGGAGGTCTCTTGCCTAAAAGTTGACAATGTTGTTATCTTGGTACACACGAAAATCGAGAATGGGAAAACCTCGCAACACACGCATGAAATATCATTGTGAGCTACACAATAAACTACTTGTGCCAAGACGAAATAATTGGTCATCATCGGGCATACAGTCGAGGAAGGGAGTGTGTGGACAACAATTGAATTAGGTGATGTAGATGGTTTACGCTGTTCCTTGAGTCTGGTCGCCCGCCTGGCCGGCGTTTTGACCATAATAGTCTGTGGGAAGTAATGGATCAGGACAAAGCACTTTACTGGTTGAGAAGCACTTACTCCAGTATTGAGTATAATACGCCTGTTGCGCCGCGGTACTTTGATCGGTCGTCGCTCCCCAAGGGTTTGCAGCCGGCATCCCGCCTGGCGTGGTACCGCCTGCAGCTCCAGTCGCAGCAGCAATTGTAGGATCAACACTTCCTGCGGGCTGTGGCATTCCAGCCATGCCTCCGGCAGCCGACGCATCCGCCCCTCCTGCCATGTTAGGGAAACCTGGATAACCACCAAAGCCGTATGCGCCGTAAGCGTTTGCCTGTGGCATGCCGTACATGGGTTGCTGCTACAACACATAAATCAGAGAGGATCGTAAAAGGGGATCTCGTAGCGTCTCACCATTTGACCATAACCCATGCCACCAGCAGGCGCGACAGGAGTACCAGGTTGAGGAGCATCGCGGTCCTTGCCCCAGCTGCACTTGATCGGGCGGCCATGAACGAGTTGGCCTTGGAGCTGTACAATGGCCATAGCAGCGTTTTCATGGGTGTCGAGCTTGACAAAGGCGAAACCGCGGTCTGACTGCATTCGGATCTCCGACACATACCCAATTGACTGGAATAGGGGGATGAGGTCTGCCTGGGTACAGTAAGGGACGAGATTCCCGACGTAAACGGTAGTATTGTAGGGTGACGTCTGGGTCGCGACGCCCTCGTAGGACATGGGACCACCTGAGTAGTTCATTGGGGCGGGTGCACCACCAAATCCTCCACCCATAGGCATTCCACCACCCATCGGGCCACCCATGCCAGGAGCTCGGGCACCTTGAGTCTTTTGGTTTGCCCAGTTGACCCGGATGGCACGCGACCCCAGCCATTCTCCGTTCATTGTAGCGATAGCTTGTTCCGCATCGGTCTTGTCACGGAATGACAGGAAGCCATAGCCCCTAGATTTACCAGAGCCCATGTCCCACATGACACGAGCGTCTGACAGACTGGGGAAGGCACTGAAGGCCTTTTGCAGGACGGCATCATTGACTTCGGGCGAAAGGTCTCCGACGAAAACGTGGAAATGACCAGCAGTGTCCTCCTTGGTTTGGGTGCCTTGGTAAGCCCAATTGACGCGGATCTCAGTGTCGAAGATCTTACGGCCGTTGAGCGTCTGGAGGGCGGTCTCGGCAGAGCGCATGTCCATGTACTCTACGAACCCGTAGTTTAGGCCGCCATGCTGGTAGTTTCGGTCGGGGATGATTTTGACGTTGGAGACTGGCCCAGCGACGGCGAAGATTTCGGTTAGCATATACTCGGTGACCCGAGGACTGAGGTTTCCAACATAGAGATGGGCACGGCGCTGTGTAGGGGGATGATGTGGGGGACGGTCAGTCGTGGTCGAATTGCAATATAGACTGGGATCGGCTCATATCGAGCGAGCACTTACGATGGGCATGCCCTCAGAGTGACCACCCTCATAGGATTCGATAGCGCTCATGGTGAGATCGTTAAAGATTCAGAGATGAGAAAGGAGTAAGGAAACAGAGAATACTGCGGGACACAGACACTTGGGTTAGTTTTAACGATAAATGGGTCTATTCGTGCAATAGACTAACGATGAGAGGAGATGAGAGAGGAAAAGAGACAAGGAAAGAGAAGAGACGGAGACAGAGAGGAAACGAGACGAGAGAGGAAAACGCAGCCGGAGAGAGCAAAGAGATGGTCGTTGCGGTGAGTTTTAGCCAGTCAGTAGATTCACTCACGGTTCTCCTCTTTGAGTCGCAAGCCACCTCACCACTCACAAGACCGAGATGGAAGGGAGGACCTCAGGCTTTATCTGCGCTGTCGCTGTCAGGGGCACATCGACAAATTTTTCAGGCGCCATCGCGGGGGAATGACGGGCAGATTTGCCTCCACAGATCCAGTGTCTGACGAGGGCTCTCGAACTCAGGGACATTAAGGAGGTAATCACGCCGGGCCGTCGGCGGTCTCGAGCGCAACGAACCATCAGCCAACGGGGAGATGAATATGCTGCACTGCGACATAACCTATGATAACTACTGGGTGGGTACATTAAGAAGGATATTCCCGTGGCCCGACGGCACATAGGTAACGTTTTTGTTGGTGGACAGTGACTGAGCAACGGCCTTTGCGGCCTCGATCTTTCGGAACGCAACGAACGCGTCTCCGGCCTTGGCAAGAGCCTTCGAAATTGTGGCAGCAGCCTCCGCCTCTCCCTCTGCTCTGATGACAGCCGCTTGACGTTCTTGTTCAGCCTAGTGACGACCAGCTTTAGCTCGGTTTGCGCCCGCATCAAAAACACCACCGTACCTTCTCAACGATGAACTTCGCCCGTTCCGCATCCTGCTGCGCAATTTGCTTAGCTTCAACAGCTACAGTAAATTCCTGTTGGAAACTGGTAAGCAAAATGGAGCTAGTTGGTCAGCAAGGGATCAAGCTACCTTTCCGAACGTGAGGTGGGTAATGGAGACGTCTTCCAACTTGATGTTGAACTCGCTTGCTCGTTGAAGGAGATCTTCACGTATCCGTGATGATACCTAGAGGCCATTAAGACCGTCAACGGGTATTCTAACCGATGTCCGCATATTTCGGCACGTACCACCTCCCGCTGCGTAATCAGTTCGGCAGCATCGAACTGTGCGACGATCGCCTTCAAAACTTCGTTTCCAATGGACGGAAGCACACGCTCGTCATAATCCAGGCCCAAGGTTTGATAAATTCGGGATAGGTGTTGAACGTCCGGTCGGGAAAGGACACGGAGCGTGATCGAGATCATTTGCAAGTCCTTCGAGCCAGTTGTCGTCGAAATATTCTAGCCGTAACGAAAATATGAGTTCCAGGATGCATCTAATACACAGGTAGATCCATACCCTTGGCTTTGTTCTGCAGTCGAACAGGATGGCTCGTTGCAGCCATGGAATGAGGAAATGGGTGCCTTCGGTGCTGGCCTAGAACGAGCAGCACAATGAGTCTCTGCACATCTCGCACAAAGTCCTGCTACCCACCTCAGCCCTCACACCAGAAAAGCGGTCGAACATGACTGCACGGTAGCCTCCGGGCACATCGTAGATACTTGCACTGGCCACTGAAAGGCCAATACCCAAAGGAACTGTGAAAGCGCAATGGTAAGCGTCATCACAACCTCATACGTTTGAAAGACTTGTATGCACCAAGCAGGCGAGTGAGAGCGTTTGCAACTTGAGCCATAGCGATGAACTGTTAATGAATGACGAAGGTGCGCCGGCCGGGATCGCGGATTTTGGAAAGGACCAAGGAGGCTGTCGAATGTCTCACGGTTGGTATTTTGTCATTTCCCATTTCCTTCCACGCAGTCCGGTCGTGACGCCAGCCGCATGATATGGCGGTCCACGTAGTCAACACCACCGACATATTTTGGACAATCGTGATCATTCTAATACCAATTTACCTATGGAGACGCATATCAACTCTTCAGGATCGACGGCCACCAGAACTGCGTTCCGTCACAATCGTCGTACTTGGGGACATTGGACGAAGCCCCAGAATGATGTATCATGCCGAGAGTTTTGCCAAAGATGGATTTGAAACGACAATTATTGGCTATAAAGGTGAGTATTAATATGGGCTCCGTGTTGTGGGTTTATTCCAAATATCCAGATTTGTAGGTACAACCCCCACACCATCACTTCTTACCGCCCCTGGCATTCGATTTCAGTATCTTTCAACGCCTCCTAAGCTACCAGGGAAGCTCTTTGTACTCTTGGCGCCCGTGAAAGTTGCAGTTCAAGTCCTGTCGCTTCTGTATGCGCTGATTGTGGTCGGACGACCACCTGAATTCATCCTCGTACAAGTCAGCACTCTCTTTACATCACCATTTTGCTCCCATTAATCAGTGCCTTTCGTGCTTCAGAATCCACCCAGCATCCCAACCCTCGCCCTTGTACAACTTGCGTCATGGCTTCGGGGCTCAAAACTCATCATTGACTGGCACAACTTGGGCTACAGCATTTTGGCCCTCAAGCTGGGACGGCGTCATCTCCTGGTTCGGGTCGCGAAATGGTGCGCGTCATACACACGTTTTTGTTTCCAAAAATAGGACACGTGACTGATGCCTGACGTGACTTCGAAAACGGATGGTTAGGTTTGAACGAACCTTTGGACGAAACGCATATGCCCACTTGTTTGTTACCAATGCCATGAAGGAGCGGTTGGTAAAGGACTGGGATCTCCAGTAGGATTAGCTTTATTTTCCAGTGATTTCAGGGGAATTTGACGCTTTGTCTGTTCTAGAGGTCTGAAGATCGTGTTACATGACCGGCCTCCAGCACGCTTCCATCACGCATCAGCTACAGAGGCTCATGAGGTACTTTTCTGATCGAGTGTCTTATCATTAACTAATGACATTAATCTTGAATCGGGACAGCTCTTCCTCCGAATACCACCTTTCCTCCCACCTCTTTCATCCGAATTTGCGCCCTCTATTCGCCCCCCAAGGTCTACCATTAGGACAGTGGTGAGCTCAGAACACACACTGTCACTCGGAGCCGACGTCTTCTCTGGGTCATCGACTCCAGTAGCATCATTCCGACCCGACCGTCCAGCTCTCGTCATCAGCAGTACCTCCTGGACTGAAGACGAAGACTTTGGGATTCTTATCAATGCGTTGAAACTATACGAAACGGAAGCTAGAAAAAGGGCTACGGCCAAGCCGGGTACAAAAGCCTCTTTGCCGAAGCTATTAATGGTGGTGACTGGGAAAGGTCCGCTACGAGACTCCTACATGCAAAAGGTGTTGGATATGGAGCACTCTGAGAAGTGGGAATGGGTTAGATGTCGCAGTTTGTGGGTCGAAGCAGCGGACTATCCTTTATTGCTTGGTAAGAACGTCCAGTTTAATCTACATTTGAAGGCGCAGAACTAATTAGTGCTAATTTCTTGGTTAATTGCAGGTGCTTCCGATCTGGGTGTTAGTCTTCATTCAAGTTCGTCTGCCCTTGACCTGCCCATGAAGGTGGTAGACATGTTTGGCTGCGGCCTACCCGTTTGCGCATTGGACTTCGCATGGTACGGGTCGAACTCTCATTGTTCGCCTGATACATCGACTCATTCTCATTTCTGGCCGAATATCGCAGCCTTGACGAACTAGTACAAGATGGACAGAACGGTCTAGTGTTCAAGTCGGCGGATCAGTTGGCAAACCAACTTAAAGTGAGTCTCGTGCTTGTTCCACCGCTTCTGCGCTCTGAGATATTCACTTGGCTGTTCCCCCTGCAGGACCTACTGTCTGGCTTCCCTGCCGAGGCGACCAAGCTCGACCACCTTCGATCACATTTTATCGTCTCAGAAGGTTTTCGGACCTCGGTGCGAACATGGCTAAGTTGGGAAGAGAATTGGAACGACGTGGTTAAGCCTTTGCTATAGTGTGGGGGGTAGAGGGAAACATCGATGATATCTTTCTGAAGACGATTGGTAGGAGAGCGAGATTCGCTCCGTGCTCCAATCGGTCGGTCCTCAGGTGCTAGAATATTTGCTCCCAACCATGCCTTCCACTCATGACCCAGGATTGTGATCAGGTCGGGCACTTCTCCATTCCACACACATGTCGTTTCTCAGAATCAACACTAGGTTTCTTCTACCTTATCCGAAATGAACAGACCCCTGCAGAAGTGGAGTTAATCGTGTTCTTGCTGCCAGCACTCTTCGACTTCTGGGCACCGGCATGCCGTTATCCGGAATACCCAATGGCCTTCCGGGTAAACATGAACGTGGATTGATGTGATCAGAGACAAAATCGCTATTCTTGGACGCGACTCACTCACTGGTTTCGTTAACGTCCATGTGGTACCGACCTTCGGCTTCGGCTTCCATGAGACCGTCCGAGTCGAACGGCGGTTTCCGCTTCACACTTCGCCTTCTCATAAATATCCTGCTGCTCAAGACAAAGGCGTGTTATGTGCTTCTTGTTATCGTGTATTCGAGACTGCTGAGGACTATTATCCGATCCAGTCAAGTGTTGGCGTCGAACACGGAGAGCTCGGTGGTCTTTGCCGGCTCGGCTTCTCGACAGCCCATGGACAGCTTCCGGCAGCCCTATCCTCTGCCCTAAACCTTACAAACACGATCTGACCGCACACGACCGGGATATATAGATCCGGCGCCAAGCATGAGTGGCTCTTCGGTATCGATCCGTTGCGTGACGGTTCTTACCTCTATCCATCTTGTAACGACGTGCACACGACCATAATGTCCGACAACGAGAAAGAACGCTCTCAAATCGAATCAACACCAGTGCATGAGGTTTCCGCCTCGTCTCAGGAGCAAGGAGGAAGGCCAGGTGGCTTACGGGGCTGGTACCAACACCCAGTTGTGCAGGTTTGCATGCTAGGCTTCGTTGCTTTCATGGGCCCTGTAGGTCTCCTCTAATGTTTGGCACTCCAGCTCACCCACTCACCTACGCTTGGCAATGACCACAGGGACTGTTCAACGCACTCAACGGTGCGTTTGTCCGAACACATTTTAGCTGCTGCCTTGACTGACAGTCGCTCGCGGGTAGGCCTCGGAGGAGGAGGGCGAGTAGATCAGAAGACGTCTGCTAACGGTAAGGAGTAGCGACTCACATATTTACTTCCACGCTCATGATCGATGGTTATGGGCTTTCTCAGGTAACTCCGCACTATACGCGACCTTCTCCGTTACGGCTTTCTTCGCGGGTTCCATCAATAACGTCCTCGGCCCACGCCTCACATTGCTGATTGGGTCCTGTGGGTGAGAGAGGAAAGCCCGTGCTGATGCTCTTGACAGGTGAAATTGATTCATGTTCCTCGGTTCCAGATATTCCTTGTACATTGGTTCATATTTGTAAGTGCCATACCTTCGTTGCACCCTCTGTGCAGTTCTCATATGCACTCCATTCTTTAGGGCCACGAATCTTCACGACAATGCAGGGTGGTTTATCATATTTGCCGGAGCTATCCTCGGTATTTGCGCTGGTCTGTTATGGACGGCCCAGGGAAGTTTGATGCTCGCTTATCCCACTGGTAAGTTTTCTGGTATTACCTTGGTCACAGGTTACTTTCGTTTGGCTGATGAATTACGGTATTAGAACAGGACAAGGGAACCTATATCGCAATATTCTGGGGCATATTCGTACGTGGAACTGAGACCACCGCAAGTTCCCGCAATAATTGATCACAACCTTCTCCTTTTTTTCCGTAGAATCTTGGGGGAGTGGTGGGTGGTGCTGTTGCCTTCGGCCAGAATTACCACAGCACCGGAAATTCCGTTGGCTCTTCCACCTACATCGGATTCTTAGTTTTAACTTGCATCGGGATCTTTATTCCAAGTACGCCTGTCCGGGCTCGCTCTGCTTACTTGTACTTAACGGTGCCCGTTCCTTTCAGTGCTGATGACGGACCCGAACAAGATGTACCGTTCTGATGGAAGCAAAGTCACGTCTACTCGTCACCCAAGCTGGAAAACGGAAGTATATTCCTTATACCTGGCGCTTCGGACGGATCCTGCCATTTTGCTCCTGTTCCCGCTCTTCCTTGCTTCGGTGAGTGGAATGAGATGCACCCCTAGCGATTTATTCATGATGCTAATTCGTTTTAATCTTTGTCTAAAGAATTGGTTCTGTGAGTGGATCCATATCTTGAAGTCCGACGGCACGCTTACACCGCGGGTGCATAGACACTTGGCAGTTTAATGGTAAGCTCTGACTGCGACGAAGCGACGAATCGTGAGCCTAATACAAGCTCCCTAGGATTCAACTTTGCCCTCTTCAACATTAGAACCAGGGCTCTGAACAGTTTTATTTACTGGACCACTCAAATCTTCGGTGTGGATATGTAGTTTTGACGCCAGGTGCAATCGAAGCTAATGCATTGCCGGCAATCATCATTCAGGTTCCCTTGCTATGGGCCAGCTTTTAGATCTTTGGTTCCTCACTCGCCGCCAACGGGCGTTTTTAGGCTGGGGTGTTCTTCTGGTCTTCGTCATGGTCGTGCACGGCTGGGCATATCACTATCAAAAGTAAGTGGCTCCCTCGCCCGGCATTCTTCAATCGAACGACTCTGATTATTCATTCGTCAGGGGATACACGCGAGCCATTGTCGCTGATCCGAGCTTCCATAAGATGGACTGGACTGACAATGGGTTCGCCGCCTATATGTGGTTGTACATCTTCTTCGTAAGTCCAGCCAACAAGCCTATACGGAGACGGGCTGATGCTTTACCCTCAGGCTCTCCTTGACTCCATGTGGCAGACGGCTGCTTACTGGATGATGGTTTGTTGGACTCCAGCTACCTAGTGTGTGCCGCGTTTGATGAACTTTACACTTCAGGGCGCAATGAGCAATGATCCAGCCAAGCTGGCAATCTTTGCGGGCTTTTGTACGACCTTCCGAATCAAATGCTAGAAACGCGCTCACGACTAACTCGATATTACAGACAAGAGCATTCAGTCGGCTGGCGCCGCAGGGGCTTGGCGTGCAGATGGGGTAGAGTACGAATCGTCTTTCACTTCAGCCTCCCTTGTCAGAGCCACGCTGATCACCGCCTCCATTTAATAGAATCCCATACATGAATCTTTTCGCTTCGACTTGGGCATTGTGCGCTGCTGGTCTGATATTTGCCCTTCCGATGCTGTACACCCGCGTCAAGAACCATACCGACCTCGAGGACGAAGTTATGTGCGTGGGACGCGAAACTACCCGTTAGAGACATCCCGAAAACTGACCACCCTTGCCATATCTAAGTGCTCGTATGGACGACTCAGGGAGGATACGTGATGTTTCTGAGGTCGAGAAGCTGTAGAGACGAGTCTCTATGCCACGAGTGAGATCTGGGCAGGGTCGATGGCGGGTCAACGCTACGGATCGTGGAGGGGGAGGGGTTCTGGTCAGACACATTATGCCTTAACGAAATACATGGACATATCACTCCGTTCACCCATGATCCACTAGAACCCAGTATCTTCTCTGGGTTCGTCGCTGATGTGCTTTCCGTTGCCGAACCACGTCACGTGGTAGAATCACGGCCACAGCTCCGAGTTTGTGGAGAGCTCGCCAACCAACCTCCTGTCTCGAACCTTCGTGATTCGTCCCTCGATTGCCAAGCCCGAGGTGTTCTGCTCATCAACACAACTGTCTTGGATCTTATGGTGCCCCTCATTACTCAGTCCTCAAAGCCAAGCCTTTACTTTTGCACGTCGATGGGATCCTGGCTTGGCACGAACAAATTTGGCTTTAGATGGAGACTCCAAGGCCTCAAGAGTCTCCCTGCCGGAAATCAAAGTTTCTCTGCTACAACGCGCAAATCGACCTTGCCGAACTGGCCGATCCGAGACTGGTTCTAAAGCTTATGTCTGACTTTTTGGACGAGCGCCAAGACCATCCGCAAACCCGTTAATGGAAGCCAAATGCTCTGGTAGATGGAACATGGAACGGTAATTCGACACTCGCACATGACTGGAACCCCCGAAGGCCATATAAGGGCATTCGGCAATTGCAGGTGGACCACATCGGCTCGACCGTTCTAGTCTTCATTCGCTTCCACTTTTCCTATCTTCCTCGCTCAGCACCTCTCAGTATCAAACCCCACCCTCTCTCATCACCTTCTCTTAAAATGGCCCCCTCTTTGCTTACACTCTCCGTCCTCGCTGCCTCTCTCGCTGGAGTCTTGGCCGATCGCGACGGTAACTATATCGGGGTGAGTCCATTCTCGGTTGCTTTCCTTTTGCCGCGGCGTCTTTATTGCCCTGCTGACACCTTTTCACCGTCGACCTCCGTATTTTACTTGATCTCTCCGCTCTAGGACAACGAAGAATGGACCCCCAAGTTTGCCGCCACCGCCTGGGCTCCCGCTAGACGTGGTTCCAACAATGGCGCCGTCCACCTTTTCTTCACCGGGTCCGACGGCTGCAACGGCATCCAGCAGGCCAGCATGGGGGCATCGAACGAGAACGGCCACCATCGTCGCGCCAACAACAACAACCAGAACCAGAACCAGAACAATAATAATCAAAACCAGAACCAGAACAATAATAACCAAAATCAGAATCAGAATAACAACAACCAGAATCATCAGAGCCAGAACCAGAACCAGAATCAAAACAATAATCAGAACCAGAACCAAAACAATAATCAGAACCAGAACCAGAACAACAATAACCAGAACCAGATTCACAATAGCCAGAACCAGAACCAGAATAATCAGAACCAGAATAACCAGAACCAGAACCAAAATAACCAGAATCAGAATCAGAACCAGTATCACAACAACAATAACCAGAACCAGAACCAAAACCAGAGTAACCAGAACCAAAATCAGAACCAGAACAACAACCAGAACCAGCATCAGAATAACCAGAATCAGAACGTCAACAACCAGAACCAGCAGAACAACAACAACGGGGGGTTCAACAGCGGCCGCTGGAACAAGGGCTATTGCTTCTCCAACAGTGGTGGTCGCAACAACTGGAACATCAACACCGAGGCCGCTTTCGCCGTCACTTCCATCGGAGGCCAGAGCTACCTCGCCGACATGCGCATCTTCTACTGGGCCACTGGTCACGGAAACAGCGCCGTTCTCAAGGACGCCTACTACAGCACTCGTGGCGGACATGGCAGGCGCGGTGGCAACGATATGGATAACGGTCGTTGGAAGTCTGGCAAGCTGTCGAAGACTATCTCGCGCGCCAACTTGGGCAGTCTCGCTGCGACTACTTGGGTGAAGGATGGGAAGGTTGGAAGGACCGTCTACTACATCCAAGGAGGGTTCTTGAGGGAGTTGACCTTGTGCGATGATGGCGACAGCTGGGACGATGAGGATCGTGATGGAGTCGAACTTCATTTCACTCCTGGAGAGATAAGCGCTGTCTCTTGGATCGACGATAAGGGTGAGGAGTCTTGCTTTCTGGTTCTTAAGCACATTACTCACGTCATTGCTTCTTTCTCCGGTTTCCTCTCTTCCTCTCCTGATTCCGTTTCGTTCCTTCCTCTATACCTTCTCTCCACATTCCTCCGCTCCTGAATCTCCCACTCATTCAGGCGTTCTTAACAAGCGCGTCTACGTTCAGAACGACGATACCAAGGAAGTCGTCGAATATGCCTGGTCCGACGCTACTCGGTACACCGAAGCCAACAACCTCTATGCCACTCCTTTCGTCGAGCGAGGTGCTGCTGCCTCCGCCGCCTCCCTTCAAGTTTCTCGCGGCAAGCCCAACCTCTACCTTTGGACTGTTGGAGCTCAAGGCGGCAACGTCAAGGAAGACGACGACACCCACGGCAAGAACGCCAAGGCTGGTACTACTCTCGCGGCCGCTACTGGTCAAGGTTATGGCGGATCCAGCTACGTCTTCTTCCTCAACAGGGATGGCCACCTCACTCAATCCAACCGCGACTCTGACGGCCACTGGCACGAGAACCAAGCCATCAAGATGCAGAACCTGGATTAAGACGTGGCACCAATTTCTCTTGAACACACCAAGTCTATTAGTATTTATAGTCTTTGTTTTCTAGCTGTAGTAGTGTCTTGACCATCGTAGCCGTTTTATTTGTTGTACCTACCGTTTTGTATTCATCTATGCTCCTGTCTGACCTCTACCGGCGTGAAGCCATTGTCTTAGATTTCGAGTGGAGTTTCCTTGAGCGTGGCCGGAATTTACCTTCAATGACTGCTACGGATGCGTGCGCTCCAGATCTGGGAGAGGCCTCCAATGCAGGGCCGCGCCGCGAATTTGATCGCCGCGAGAGACGAAGACCATCAGCGCTTAGGGATGAAGCCTCAAAAGCTTCTAATCTTCCTTTCCAGGGCAGTCCAGGCTGTTTCAATAGGTTTTGTAGAAGGGATGGGTCTGAATTTCAAGCCTGTGGATTTTCTGACTTGGGGCTTGCCATGCGCAGCTGCGGTAAACGTTGAATGCCCCACCCAGTGCCAAGTTATGGACGAATAGTATCTAAAAATTCGCGCACACCGAGTCTGGCTTTAGGAGATGATATCTGTGCTCGGGTGCGAACAGGGGCTTTTGCGGTTCCCAAAGAGTCAGCAGGGTCAGCAGTGGAGTTCTTCCTTGTTTGGGCCAATTTGGGTGCCACCGTTCGACGCAGAAATCCGCCCGCTTTCTTCCATTTCCAGCGTCAACGCTATCTGGAAGGCGTCACCGCTATCGACAACCACTTATATCCTCTATCCGACTCTCAAGATACGGTAGCATCAACCATTTGGGCGCTGGCACGATGCCTAGTGTCCCATATTCGAAGGGAAGCCGTCAAGGGACGAGCTCAGTCTACGTTGAAATACCATATTTCCCCATAGAGGAGAAGCTACTTTACACTGCAAGTGCTGGCATATTTTCCTCATGCCGGGCGTCGTTTCTCATTTCATCATCAATGTGTAGCGCACTGACAATCCATTCGCGTCGTCGCACAACCATCCGAGTGGGTCTTCCTGTTCAAGCCATCACCGAACGACCACTCCCACTCGTCAAAGCGGGTCATACTACTCTCCTTCGCCTTCGATTGTGGAAATCAAAGCTGAAGAATTTGATAATATCTTACAAGCGGATCAAGTTGCCGGCCCTAGCACTACCCATCGCGGTGTTGACCAATCTGAACCTCCTCCAGTCGACTGGTATTCCGTCCCTTCTTGCCCCCGGAGACCATCATCACCAAGCACTCCCACCACCTACACCACTCTCAGAAGGTCCTTATCGGAATACCCGCAATCAATCGAACGACTGCCGGGCTGGCAACCCCGACGGACGCCTACGCCCTACCCCAGACGGCCGAATCAGCGGTTATCTCACATTGAGGTGACCAACCTAGAGCAAGTCCTTGCGGATCCTGAGTGGGCCGCTGTTCGGGCAACATACTTGCTCTCGCAGCGATTGCGTAAAGGCGCATTCAAGAGGCCACCACCTCGAGAAGGCAAAGGCAAGGAGAGGGCGCTATCCTTCGCAGAAACCAGCGACGAAAGCGAAGAAGAGGTGGTTAATTATGTCCTTGGAGGTAACACCTCCTCTTCGCGTGGATGGACAGGCCCTTCGCGTTCCTCTAGCACGCGTTCCCGATCGCCACGCTTCACAAGTCAACCCCCGAGATTTCACAAGCCTCGAAAGGGATCGCGATACTCGTTTCTCGAACGTTTTGGAGAAATGGGCACGGAACCCGGAATGGAGGATTTTGAAGGTGATGACCTATACGTTCCGACCGACGGCGAGGGTAGAATGAAGGCTCCGAAAGGCCGAAAGGGGAAGAGGCCTCAGGAAAGAGGCGGTGTGCCGGAGACCATCGAGGAGATTTCTGCATGGGATGGCTGGCCCGATGAGCCAGGAGCAACGAGAAGACACCTCTCGATGGCTATGGAATCGGTGGAGGGGAGAGCCCCATCTCCGGAGGTTACTGCACTGCCATCAAAACTCCATACCGCCCTCGTTCGCCGAGGTTCACAATCCGCGGAATACATTCCCATCAAAAGACCACGAAAACGAAAGCGTCGCTTTAACACTTCAGAATCGGAAGAAAAACTCGCCGACGATGACTTGTCTTCCGCGTCGGAATGGGCAGATGATTCGGGGTCCGCCGCAAAGCCTGAACGAGGAGAGGTCCCGCCGGACTCCCTCTTGTTAGTCAGCCGGAATGGAAAGCGAATGCATTCCATTTGGACGGCACGGGGCACGCAGCGTAACATGCGCATATTCACTGAGGAAGAACAATTGCGGATTGAGGCAGAATGTACCATACGGTGGTGTCACATGTGTCACAAGAAGAAGCTCATCATGGCATGTAATGCCTCCAAAGGGAGGTGTGCGGCTGCGTTTTGTGACCATTGCCTTGCACGGTGCGTGGAACTCGCTCGAAATGGCTGTGCCTTTCCCGCTAACGAAATATTGTCTCTGTGTATCAGGTATCCATTGGACTTCGACCCTTTCACGACTTTCTCATGTCCAAAGTGCGAAGGCACTTGTATCTGCGGCGCATGTATGCAAAATCGGGCCAAGCGAGAGGCCAACCTTGCGGCAGGCGGTGCCAAACCCCGACGAAAAGCGGCACCGAGGACTAAACTCAGCAAAGCCGACCGTGCAGAGCAAACCAGATTGTTTGGAGCCTCCAACAACTTGCCTTCTGATGCGGAACTGTCGGACGCGAGCAGTGAGGATGTACCGATGGCCAAGATCGTCTCCCGAACCCAAACGGCTGGTCGAAGGACCGCATCGACTTTATCATCCCCTTCTCCCCCTTCTCCTCCACCACAACTATTGGACCAATTCATCAATACTGCGTCGATACGCTGGTCCACGCCGCTCTCGTATCGTGCCTCTTCGCCCGATATTCCGTCCAGCGGTTTCGGCGAAAACGCCCCTACTCCAACTCCGCTCACACCCCCGCACCCCTCCACCTGGGCTGACGATTACCCCTATCTCCGCTCGAAGGGACTTCCATCCTCGCCAGCCAGGTCATCCTCTTCATCCCTTGGCGCTGCCTCTTACTTTGAAAAACAACTACAATTGGTGGAAGCAAAGGACTCGGTGGAGAAGCTGAAGAAGGAGAGAAGAAAAGCAATCCCGGTCGTCTCTCCGTTTGAAATGACCTCGGAACAGGTCTTCGAATGGGCTGAGCCATTCCGCAAGGAAGAACCTGTACAGCAACCCTTGCATCAGGTGAGGCGGAGATACGGATTCCTTGGTTTAGACCCTGGGGTGACCCTACCAGGTCAGACCTGGGTTGGTGATGTTGGGATGTTCGCTTTCGACGAGGAGGAAGTTTCCGCATCAACCCCCCCTCCCCCTCTATCGGATCAAACGCAAGCTATGGACGTCGGAGTCAGTCTCGGCCAGCTCGAGCTTGATCAACCTCCACGCCCGAAAGTCACCCCAAAATCTCTCGACCCCATTGTGATCCCCTCCATTGCGACGGAGTCGAGTAGCCGAATCCTAATCAGCGACAGTGACACGAAGGATCCAGCCGACCTCTCAGCTTCGGAAAGCCATACGCGGGTTGCTTCTGGATCAACCGAACCATGTGACGAAATGACGCCATCTGTCGCCACATCCACTATCGTTGCGGACGAAGCCGATGACGGGTTTGCCTATTGTATGGAAAAGCTGGACACGCATATCAAGTTTTTGAATGGAACTAGCGGACCACCTGGGGATTTGGATGATCCTAAGTCGATGGATGTAGATACAACAGGAGGCGATGTAAACAAAATGCTGTTAAAGGTACCTGGGTCATTCGTTCTCTTGTCGTCTGTATAATGCGGTTATAGTAGTCAAAATAATATCATTATTTCTTTCTTGGGATTGTGCGCTCCTCGCCGATTCCTCCGCCATACTAAGTCAACTGCATTCCGGCCAAGGCGACGGCGAGAATGATATCTTCCGACCTGGAGCGCTCTACGAACTTGTGAAGCCGAGAGGCCAACTTGACGGCCAGGATATGTTTACACTGTCGGATGCTAGATCATTATTCTAGGCCACCGACGCGGAGAACGGCGCTTACCATGGCATGAACCTCTGACTTCAGCACATAAAACGCAAAAGCGGGACAAGAGCAAAATCTCATTTGAGGAGACTGCTCTCTCTTCGATATTGGCTTTACCCTTAGATCCTCCTCAAGAAAAACCTGGTATGTCTCCCCAGCCGATCCCCGAACCTCATACGACGCCCGACCCCACGCAGTCTTCCACCGAACAACTTGAACAATCGTTGAGAATTGTTCTATGAATTTCAGGTTTCTGAGTTTACTGACCACAAGCACGGTCTATTAGGTCAAGTGCAGCAATGAGTGTGTTCTGCCCGAGGAGCCTGGACAACGCTTGGATGGCCTCATCGGTCACTGTACATGTACATCTCGTCGTTACTTCGAGATATTTTGGCCAATATAGTCCACACCTACATTGTCCGGGAGTCACTTGTGCAAGAACTGCATCCACGATCAAATGCAGCTCGTTGGGGAGGGTCATGGTTCCTGAGGCGTTTACAGGTTCGATTCCCACAGCCAGAGTTCCAGCTCTCAATTTCGACTGCCCATCTCCTTCCCAGCTCTTTATTCTCTCCCTTCCCTCTTTACAAGTACCCGCATGGCCTCAGAAGAGCCACAAGTTAACAACACTACCACCGGACAAGAACCGGCGTTTGCCCCACGTCCGGCTGTTTACAATGCTTCAATGGTCGCTTTGCAGTCGGCAGGAGTCGGCGTTCTCATTAGCGCAGTTCAAAACGCCCTGGGACAACACAACGCTGGTGCTATGGGCATCTTCACTCGGACAGGAGGAACCATTGGATTCTTCGGTACGACTCTTGGTGCAAACGAGTCCGTGTTCTCCTCACTGAACCAACGGTCGTTGTTACAGCTGCGCTGGGTGGAACTTTCGCATTAGCCGACTCGGTATCAGCAAACATTCGGGAGAAGGATGACGCTGTCAATGGATTTGTTGGAGGCTGCTCCGCCGGTGCTCTGGCCGGACTACGCTGTACGTAGCTGTTCGCTTGTTTGTGCCCAGTTCTCTCAGCAGCTCTGTTAATCTCGTCTTCCTCCCACTAGCTCGGTCCATCCCAACGGCAGTAATTGCATGCGGTGTGATGGGTGGTTTAGTCGCTACCTTTGATGCAACTGGCCGGTCGTTTACAGGGTCTGGGGACGAGACTGAAGACCGTGAAGCAAGACGGCGCCGTTTCTTCAAAAAGCCACCGCAATTCCTGGAGAAAGCGTTCGAAAAGCCAGAAGCAGAGGCAACTCCCTAGTCTATGTATCCACGCTATCTCTTCCTTAGAAGACCAATGGCTACAGTCGTTGTCCTTGTTCAACTAGTCCAATGGGATGGGTACGAAGTAAGATGGACTACGAAGCCGTTCTACCCAGCAACGATGATACAGCGGTCGACGCCTTCAAAGACAGGAGTGCAGCCCCCTGAGCCCTCTGCATGAGCTTCTCCAATCGCCTCGGGTCGAAGAAAGCGTCCCCTCCATGCTTGACAACGTCCGCCATCAAAGATCCTACCAGCGAGTCTCCTGCTCCCGTCGTCGAGACGACTTCCTTTTGACCAATTTCCAGCGGAGGGAAATACTTCAGGACCAACGTTTCTCCTCGTTCTGTAGTATTGGTGATCTGGAATCGGTTGAGGTCCGTCTTCCAGGCTGTTACGTGGTCAGAAGAGGATGGAACGACCATGGCAAGGAGGACGCCTAAAGGGATATCATAATAAGGTTAAAACTGTGGAGTTGGGATGATGGTCAAAGCTAAGTACCTCGTTCGCCGCACTTCACCACGATGTGCTGGAGGTAAGGCAGCAGATGGACAGCCATCTGAGCGATTCCTTCCTTGGAAATGAAATCCAACGGCACCGTGCGTCCAGGTGCTATAGACGCGCTCCGAGTAGTAACTTGCTCCAGTGCCGTGCGATAGTTGGCTGCCAGACCAAACGACGAAAGGCGCTCCCAATGCTTCTGAGATGATACGAGTTCGTTGTCCTTGGCATGCTCATACATCTTGATGAGTTCGAAGGTGTTTGGTGAAGCGTAGGTGACAGGCGCCGTTGGTGAAACGAACGAATCCGAGCTCATGACGGATGTCAAGGCCGGGAAAATACGAGTGCATTTGGAAGTTGAAGTGGGTTCGAACCAAACTGAAGTTGCCGCCAGGTCAAGCAAGGTTCCAGTCACGTTGTGCATGAGCAAACATACCAGGATGACCTCGTCTGACGCAATGTTGTACCACTGTCGTGATGGCTGATGAAGGGAAATTAGCATCAAGTGATACGAGTTCGATGGAGTTGGCCACCGGGTTCAGCCTGCTGATGAGCTAGGTTTGACATGTGTCAATAACGCTCTTAGTAGCCTCTTATAGCGAGAAACGCCCATACCTCTTCCCCTGAAACTTCATCTACGATATTAAAATCTGCCACGCCGCTGATTAATCCTCCATCTTCCCCTAGAACCAAGTTGCACACCGGAGTTCTGAGCGAGCTCCCCTGTCCGTTCCTCGCGGTTTGTGGCACAAAGAAACCGTCCACCCGCATCCCAATCTCCGCTTCCGATTGCTGCTTCAGCAAAGTGGCGAATGCGTCGCTGCCGGTTGGTGATACGAGCAATGTCGATGCGGTTTCGCTGCGACGATGAGCGGCTTCAGCCATGTTGCGTGCCACTCCACCAAGAGTAACATTGACAACGCCAGGACTCGTCGATTCAATAGCGCGTTGACTGGCTTTGGCAGTGATGTCGATCGCAGAGGCACCCATTACCACCAGCTTTGGGGCTGGCAGAGTAGAACCTTGGTTGATTGTGGCAACCGGCGATGCTTTGTGTGTTGGCGGAGAAGGGATCGCTGGATGTACTTGCTGTCCTCTCGTGAGCTTGGGACACCAGGATTCGCAAAAAAGCCGTTAAATTTAAATTCTTACAGTACTAGGCTGGTTCTTTGATAGGGATATCTTAGCTAATTCAACCGCAATTTTGGCGCCTGGAAGTACGGTCGATCGGGTCAGAGAAGCACACGCAGAGACTGAAGACGCTCCTTACCAACGAGAGCAGTGTTTTCGATCAATGCAACGTCTTGAGGAGGATAGTTGATATGTTAGAATCTGGACTATTTGAAAGCCTGAGGAAATTGAGACAGTACTTACTGCTCTTAAGCGATTCCCCTCTCGTAAGCTCCGCCACGCGGTTCAACAGCCAAGGCGTCACCTCTTTGCCACGCGCACTCATGCCATTCTCTTCAGATTCCCTCACTGCCCTATCAACTGCCGCTTGGATAGCCGCTCCAGCTGCATAGTGCGACTCGGGAATAGGAACACCGAAGAACTGACCACCACCGAGACCAAGCTGGTCCGAAGTGTCTGGAGCAGACCCACATGAGTAAAACGGAAAATCTTGATGCGTGATCAGGATACGTACGGATGATTCTAGCAGCATCGACCGGGTTATTGACGCGCCATGGACTCTTGAAACCTGAGGAAGGTGTGAAGAACGCAGGGAAGTCGTCCTGTTCTCCGTAGGTGGCGACGGTGACCCCTTGTGTTTCCTGTAGACGACGTCGATGTCAACATCTGATACGAAGACAAAACCCCCAACGTAGTGGAAACGGACAAGGTATTCCAGTGTTCGACCAATATCCAGAATGGACTTGGCTCCTGCAGCGACAACAGCGACGGGGGTCCTCCCTAGCTCTGTCAAATCGGCAGATACGTCCCATGCTATTTGATTAAACGTGCATTCTCTTTAGTACATGTTACACAACGATCACGACATGCTGTACTCACTAATCTCGCCACCACGGTGTACACCACCGAGTCCCCCAGTAGCGAAGACCTAAAAGTAGAGTAAGCTCTTTGAAGTGCATTTAATTAAATTCCAACGTACCTTTATTCCTGCGAGGGCAGCCAAAATCATGGTTCCAGATATCGTGGTTCCGCCATCCTTTCCTAAGGCAATCACCGGGGCAATGTCTCTTCGCGAAACCTTGTACACCTTGTCGTTTGTCCTTGGGGCACCTAATCTGTCGAGGTCTTCCTTATCAAGACCAATCTTCACTCGTCCATTAAGCAGTCCAATCGTCGCGGGGACTGCACCCTGTTGTCGAATGATGTTTTCGAGCGAATATGTCGTCTCGATATTCGTAGGATACGGCATCCCTAAAAGAGTAGGAGACTTTTATTTCTTTGTGAACTCTAGGATCTCGTCAAGACTATGGACTTGCCATGAGTGATGATGGTTGATTCTAAGGCCACGACAGGCTTCCCAGTCTCGAGAGCATCTTCAACCTCCGGATGGACATCAAGCGGAATTCGTTCTTTGGCTGACGCGATGCTAGATATATTTCGCCGTGTGGAGGAGACTGTGCGGAAAGCCCTTTTGGCAGGTCGGCTGAGCGAGGACATGGGTCGAAATGGAGAAACAGAAGTGTTCGTGTCGCCGACAAATAGCGACAAGCCGCAAAACACCGAGTTGTTGCCACGAACTCTCGCCCAACTTCCCAGTCGAATCGTGGCTGCAATGTTCTTCTCAAACCTGTCCTATCTGGATGCATTATCCTTGGGTCTCTGCTGAAAACCGGTATATGACGAAAACAATCGGCCGCCGGTTAGCCTCTCGCGTGTCACGGGAAGCCCTGCGCTTCATGAGCCCTGGGACCTTCGCTATCATTGGACCATCTCAAGGTTTCCTTTATGACGTCGTTGAATCTATCGCTGTGTTTCTCCTCGAGGGAAGATCATGACAGGCGACATGATCAAGTTCCGAGGCACGCGTTGCTGCGGAATACCCCAGGCTGAAGCTTTAGCTTCTCTGAAAGTGAACCGGTAACACCACTCAACTCTCTCCGATTTGCTCGAGGTTTATGGACATTGACGGCGACCAGAACCTGAAGACATCTACTGCGGATACTGAACGTCCATTTCGAGGATTCTCATCTTTACAGCCCACTTCGTGACGAGAACGTCAAAATCACACGCATAGCCAATTACAACCTTTCTTTTACGCTGCTTCGTTGTATTGCTGCGGATCTAGGGCTTCTTCTCGTAGGGTTTGTTCAGCCACGCGAGCTGCATTGAGCCGTCGAAACCTTTCTCCCTAGATTGATAATTCGTGGGTTAGGTATGCACTGCCTGTCATTGGACGATATTATTATCCACGACAATATCTTGGCAGATCCCGCAGTCGTCTGGGCACTCGAGTATACTGCTGCGCGTCTACTGTGATGGGAATTCGTTCTTCCAGGACGGTCCACTCTCCAAGATAAAGCTCTCCCTCTTGAAAGGTAATCCTCGCCACCAACAACCTCATCATTTACCACTCCATCGATCGCTCAAGATGATCTTCTCCGCTCCGCTCCTACTCCTCGCCGCGATTGCTGGAAACACACTCGCCCATCCTGGCCACTCCGACGAGCTTGACGATCATGCCACGCAGGAGTTGTATCGTCGCCATGAAATCGTCGCCAGAAAGTGCAGCAGTTCCCTTCGAGCTCGCCATGCTCCTAGTATGGAACGCATCCACGCTCGACGAGCGGCGATCCTGGCTGGCGAGGTAGCCCCAAACATGCTTGTGCGTCGCCAGGCTGGCCCTATGCCTAGTGGAAGTGGCCCCGGCAACATGAGCGGTGGACCCGGGGGTCAGAACCAAGGGACCACGTACGTCCCGTTAACCGTTGAGCTTCTTCGAGTCGGCTAATGAATCAAATTGTTTTATAGATCCTACAGCGCGACCGCGACCGCGGCGGACAGCTTCTTGTCGGTGTTCCCTTCGGCGACCCAGTCCGCTGTGGCAGCGTCGGAGACTACGCAACCGGCGGATAGCGCCTGCGTTCTTTCCCCAGAGACGGTTGTCGGTGAGTTGCCTATCCACTCTCCGAGTCCGGGAAGCGCGTGGATCACCCCGTGCTAACTCATGTTCATCTTAAAGGTCCCTACTACATCGAGGGAGAAAGCATCCGCAGTAATCTTGTCGATGACGAGAAGGGTGAGTGCATTTGTCTTGAATCATCCGTATTTCATCGGTTTAAATATCAGCTGGCACAGGTCTTCCGTTCTATGCTGAGTTCGAGTTGTTCAATATCAACGATTGCGGGCCTCTCGCCAACGCTGCGATTGGTGCGTGACTCTTCCCTCTCCCTTAAGATTCAAGGCTCACCCACTCTCCCTTCAGATATCTGGTCATGCAACGCGACTGGTGAATACGGTGGCTTCGTCTCCACCGATCCAAGTACCTATGACACCAGCTTGTACAACGGGGAACTTGCTCATCTCGGCGACAAGAACGACGCCGGTTCTACCATCACGGACACCAAGACGGCTCTTCGCGGTCAACAGCTTACGGACGAGAATGGTATTGCCCAGTTCACGACTCTTCTTCCCGGCTGGTATTCGGGTAGGACAACGCACATCCACGTCCGTGAGTGACCCTTTCTCTCCTGGCAGTGGGAGCTCCTGTTGACATACCTAATTTTTCATAGGCGTACACGTCGGGGGTGAGGTGACTGCCAATGGAACATACATTGGCGGAAACTTGACCCATACAGGTAAGTGCTTCGTGAGAACGTGGCTCCATGTTGTTGAACCTGATCATCCTGAGATTTCCTTCAGGCCAAACCTTCTTCGGAGAAGACCTATACACGATGATGCAAAGCATGTGGCCGTATACCCAGACCTGTAAGAGCTGCCGGAACGCAAAGTCGTCGGCCATTCTCTGACGCTCTATTCAATTACAGCCGTGGTCAGACTTTCCAACTCGGCGGACAGCATTTACACCGGGTCTAACGGCGCCATGTCTCACTGGAATCTGTACTATGTCGTTCCCGGTGACTTGAGCCAAGGTGTCATCGGCCATATTAACCTCATCGTGGTGCGTGTGGACGGTTTTCACTCAAACCATTCGTTCGTTCGGCATTTAACTCAGTCTGCTTCTCTCTTAGGATCCAAGCGCAGAAAACGAGGGTCTTCAAAATTGATGATTGCCGACCCAGGCTCGACGAACGGCACTTCGACGAACGGAACCACTACGGCAGCTGCCGCTACGACGTCGACCAACGGAACGATGTGAACTGTGTAATTAATACCTGAACCAATCGAACTATGGAGCCAAACTGCTTGACTGTACCTTGAAATGTGCTGGGAAAGTCAATCCGGATTGGACTTTCGAAAATCCACTTGAAATCCCCAAGTTGGTGATGACTGATCATATGGACAAATTAGTCGAGGGATAACAAAGAGGCGGGTTGAACAAGTTCTTACGGTACATTGGTTCTTCCGGGATGGGACGTTGCCCAATCTCAGTAAGATTGTCGGGGCCGAGACCCGCGGCCATCACGGCCCAGGCAGGCGCATCGTCGTATACCCAGGTAATGTAACCATCGTTTCCAGGTTGATAGTCGAAGCCATACGTTTTGTAGCAACCTAAGAAAGTGGGCAGAGTTAGTGGGCCAACTCTCTATGGGTGATGGAAGAACTACGTACCCGCGTTAAGCTCGAAGCAATCCTGATCGATGGTGCCGATACCCGACGCGGTCATCTGCCAAATTCCACCACAGTAACTATTTTGGTCATGCAACCACGAATTCGTCAGCCCCGAGACTTTCTAGCATTGAAGTATACTTCGGCATACGTGTTGACTCGATATTCGTAGGATACGGCATCCCTAAAAGAGTAGGAGACTTTTATTTCTTTGTGAACTCTAGGATCTCGTCAAGACTATGGACTTGCCATGAGTGATGATGGTTGATTCTAAGGCCACGACAGGCTTCCCAGTCTCGAGAGCATCTTCAACCTCCGGATGGACATCAAGCGGAATTCGTTCTTTGGCTGACGCGATGCTGGATATATTTCGCCGTGTGGAGGCGACTGTGCGGAAAGCTCTTCTGGCAGGTCGGCTGAGCGAGGACATGGGTCGAAATGGAGGAACAGAAGTGTTCGTGTCGCCGACAAATAGCGACAAGCCGCAAAACATGGCCAACTGCCCAACTCCCCAGTCGAATCGTGGCTGCAACATTCTCCCTTCCTCCCTCAAAAACTGTCCTATCTGGTCGCATTATTATCGTTGGGTTTTGGTCAAAACCCGGAATATGACGAAAACAATGGGCCGGGGGCTAGCCTCTCGCGTGCCACGGCATGCCCTGCGCTCCATGAGTCCTGCGACCTTCGCCATCATAATATTGGACTACCTCAGGGATTCAATTATGACGTCTCTGAATCTATCGTTTTATTTCTCCTTGGGGGAAGATCATGACAGGCGGCATGACCAAGTTCCGAGGCACGAGTTACTGCGGAATACCCCCGAGGGTAAAGCTTTAGCCTCTCTGAAGGTTAACCGATAACACCGCTCAGTTCTTTCCGATATTGACGGCGACCAGCACCTGAAACATGTACTGCGGATACTGATCGTCCAGTTCGAGGATTCTCATCTTTGCAGCCCACGTCGTGACGAGAATGTCAAAAGCACCCACATAGCCAATTGTAACCATTCTTTACGCTGCTTTGTTGTATTGCTGCGGATCGAGGGTATCTTCTCGTAGGGTTTGTTCAGCCACGCGAGTTGCATTGAGCCGTCGGAACCCTAGATCGATAATTCGTGGGTTTGGTATGCACTGCCTGTCATTGGACGACTATTATTATCCACGACAATATCTTGGCAGATCCCGCAGTCGTCTGGAGATTCGAGTATACTGCTGCGCGTCTACTGTGATGGGAATTCGTTCTTCCAGGGCGGTCCACCTCCAAGATAAAGCTCTCCCTCTTGAAAGCTAATCCTTGCCACCAACAACCTCATCATTTACCACTCCATCGATCGCTCAAGATGATCTTCTCCGCTCCGCTCCTACTCCTCGCCGCGATTGCTGGGAACACACTCGCCCATCCTGGCCACTCCGACGAGCTTGACGATCATGCCACGCAAGAGTTGTATCGTCGTCATGAAATCGTCGCCAGAAAGTGCAGCAGCTCCCTTCGAGCTCGCCATGCTCCCAGTATGGAACGCATCCACGCTCGACGAGCGGCGATCCTGGCTGGCGAGGTAGCCCCAAACATGCTTGTGCGTCGCCAGGCAAGCTCCACCATTGGCCCTATGACTAGTGGAAGTGGCGCAATGAGTATGCCCACTGGAAGTGGTGCAATAAGTATGCCCACTGGCTCGATGAGCATGCCTGGCAACATGACCGGTGGACCCATGGGTCAGAACCAAGGGACCACGTACGTCCCGTTAACCTTTAAGTTTCTTCGAGTCGGCTAATGAATAAAATTGTCTTATAGATCCTACCACGCGACCGCGACCGCGGCGGACAGCTTCTTGTCGGTGTTCCCTTCGGCGACCCAGTCCGCTGTGGCAGCTTCGGAGACTACGCAACCGGCGGATAGCGCTTGCGTTCTTTCTCCAGAGACGGTTGTCGGTGAGTTGCCTATCCACTCTCCGAGTCCGAGAAGCGCATGGATCACTCTTGCTAACTCATGTTCGTCTTAAAGGTCCCTACTACATCGAGGGAGAAAGCATCCGCAGTAATCTTGTCGATGACGAGAAGGGTGAGTGCATTTGTCCTAAATCATTCGTATTTCATCGGTTTAAATATCAGCTGTCACAGGTCTTCCATTCTATGCCGAGTTCGAGTTGTTCAGTATCAACGATTGCGGCCCTCTCGCCAACGCTGCGATTGGTGCGTGACTCTTCCCTCTCCCTTACGATTCAAGGCTCACCTACTTTCCCTTCAGATATCTGGTCATGCAACGCGACTGGTGAATACAGTGGCTTCGTCTCCAGCGATCCAAGTACCTATGACACCAGCTTGTACAACGGGGAACTTGCTCATCTCGGCGACAAGAACGACGCCGGTTCTACCATCACGGACACCAAGACGGCTCTTCGCGGTCAACAGCTTACGGACGAGAATGGTATTGCCCAGTTCACGACTCTTCTTCCCGGCTGGTATTCGGGTAGGACAACGCACATCCACGTCCGTGAGTGACCCTTTCTCTCCTGCAGTGAGAGCTCCTGTTGAGAAACCTGATTTTTCATAGGCGTACACGTTGGCGGTGAGACCACCGCCAATGGAACATACATTGGCGGAAACTTGACCCATACCGGTAAGCGCTTCGTGGCAACGTGGCTCCATGCCGTTGAGCCTGATCATTCCTTCAGGCCAAACCTTCTTCGGAGAAGACCTATACACGATGATGCAAAGCATGTGGCCGTATACCCAGACCTGTAAGAGCTGCCTGAACGCAAAGTCGTCAGCCATTCTCTGACGCTCCATTCGATTACAGCCGTGGTCAGACTTATGAACTCGGAAGATGGCATTTACACCGGTTCAAACGGCTCTATGTCTCACTGGAATCTGTACTACGTCGTTCCCGGTGACTTGAGCCAAGGTGTTATTGGTCATATTAACCTCATCGTGGTGCGTGTGGACGATTTTCACTCAAACCATTCATTCGTTCGGCATTTAATTCAGTCTGCTTCTCTCTTAGGATCCAAGCGCGGAAAACGAGGGTCTCCAAGATATGGGTGCCGTCCCAGGCTCGACGAACAGCACTTCGACGAACGGAACCACTACGGCAGCTGCCGCTACGACGTCGACCAACGGAACGACGTGGACTGCCAACGTTCCCATCATGTATTTCGTCCTCATTGTTTTGTCCCACTTCTCCTTCAAGCTCTTGAAGAGCTACGCTTAAGCACTGGATTGTCTTGATGCCCTTAAGGCTTTTTGCATGTAGTGGTCCCACGTAGGTATGCTTTCTTCAATGTAAAGTAGGAAACACTCGACGGACTATCTATTAGGTAGCTGTGAATCGATTGTCGTTTCCACGCCTCATTGCTCTCGGAAGTCATACGACTTGCAGTTTCGGTCTGCCAATCGGATTCGCACTGTGGCCCAAACCTTGGCCCGTTGACCGGCGGACTAATCATCATCTATCTCTTGACTTTCTGGTCTCGCGGTATGAAACCAAAGTGTGGTAGCGAATGTATTCCAGCAACCAGGTCGTTATATACCAGGATCCTAATAAGTCAAATAAAAAAGGAGCGACGCAGAAGAGGGAACAACAAGGAGAAGAGCAGAGGGAGAGGGAAAAGTCCTTTAACCAGAGGACAACGTAGCAACCTCGCGCCATCACCCGAAAATCTATGAACAATCAAGGGGGATGGAGTATATGCGTAAAATGGATGGCGGCTTGGGAGGTTGGAGCCACATGGTTTGGGTTGTGGTTTATTTACAGTTGTCAATAAGGTTGTTCTTTGGGAATCTCTGACCGTAGTCATCTATCCATGTCTGTTAGAAGATGCAATATTAGTAAACACCACGGGAAGAGTACAAAATCGGAGGAACCCACTGTCAGATTGGGGTTCGTGTAAGCCTCGATATATCTGTTCAGTCATGGTAGGATGTAAGTAGGGATAACAACCAGGCGATGCTATCAAGACGCACTGGTTGATGTAGGGAGTCGTAGGGAAGCCATCAGGGTCGCAACCGACGTTCTTCGAGTCCTTGGGCTGGTATACCCGGATCCAATCAATCTGTCCCAATTGAGTAATTAATACCTGAACCAATCGAACTATGGAGCCAAACTGCTTGACTGTACCTTCAAGTGTGCTGGGAAAGTCAATCCGGATTGGACTTTAGAAAATCCATTTGAAATCCCCAAGTTGGTGATGACTGATCATATGGACGAATTAGTCGAGGAATAACAAAGAGGCGGGTTGAGCAAGTTCTTACGGTACATTGGTTCTTCCGGGATGGGACGTTGCCCAATCTCAGTAAGATTGTCGGGGCCGAGACCCGCGGCCATCACGGTCCAGGCAGGCGCATCATCGTATACCCAGGTAATGTAACCATCGTTTCCAGGTTGATAGTCGAAGCCATACGTTTTGTAGCAACCTAAGAAAGTGGGCAGAGTTAGTGGGCCAACTCTCTATGGATGATGGAAGAACTACGTACCCGTGTTAAGCTCGAAGCAATCCTGATCGATGGTGCCGATACCCGACGTGGTCATCTGCCAAATTCCACCACGGTAACTATTTTGGTCATGCAAGCACGAATTCGTCAGCCCCGAGACTTCCTAGCATTGAAGTATATTTCGGCATACGTGTTGAGCGAATACAAATCCGAATGGAAGATGGCATTGGCCGAAGAGTTATCCCATATATACTTGGCGTTATATGGGGCGAACTGGGCGCTTTGACTAGCATGAGCCTCGCCCTTCTCGACTTGCATTTCCAGGACATCGATTTCAGGAGCGCTGCGACCTTTATACGTACCGTCGCTCTTGATGGGTCCTGGGTGCATGGCGTCGTCCTCTGAACAGGTGCATGCGGAAAGACGTTGACCAGGTAAATACGACAGGGGTTCACCCTCCCAGCCTCCGGTTGCAGCCGCCTCTGGCGTGCCATCAGCGCGGGTCTGGTTTGGGAGAGTGCCAACGTCACATGTGTCGTATGAATAAGGCCACTGGAACCAAAAGACGGGTGGGTCAGTTGGTCAAGAATGCGAATGGAGCGTGGTATCTGCAACGTACCATGCCATCGAGACTTGCACCATAACCAGCTCGGCCAAGATTACCCATGGTCCAAATGGCAGGCCAGAGGCCACCTATGCTGCTTGTACCTGGCATACTGGCGTTGACTAGATAGTAGAAAATAGAGAGCGTGAGCCGGGGTTTGGTTTCGGCATGCAACGCTACGTACCCAGAAGGACACCGCCAGTGAAGCAGAACTAAGTCGCAGCAAAAAGGTTCTTGTTAACTTGAGGTGAACAGTCAATTGCCAGGGGCGGACTGACTTTGTTCCACGTCGACATCATACCGCCGGAATAGTTCAGGTCACCCCGTGGCTTCGCATCAAGGGTAATGACGAGATTGCCGTCGAGGGTTGTGATTTGCTCTGGATCATACCTAGTTCCGAACTGATTAATGACAGGTGAGAGTGGGGCTAGGGCTATTCATACCATTCCAAATCCGTAGTTCCCCTGGTGACGAAGAAGGCAATTATCAGTCGGGGTACACGCAGCGCGGTGGTTGAAAGTACGGACCAGTAGTGAAGATCCACTGCTTCCCAGTACGGATCATCTCCAGGGTAAAATGTGCGTCCATCTTGATTAAACTCGTCACTGAAGACAAGCTCGAGTTCGGAACCATCTTGGAAGGAGGTAATGGTGTACACTTCTTGAGGAGTGTCTTTGTCGATCAAATCCCAATTACCGGTCATTGTAGGGACCTGACCAGATCCATTTGTGCCACCAAGGTTGTACGCGCCTAAGGTGCTCATGGGATGGTTCAAGATGTATGTGATGACAGGATAGCCCCCGCTATAGAGCAATCGGTTTCAGTGAAGACCCAGTTGCCCTGGACCAGAGGCACGCTTACAAGAGAGCGACGAGGCCGACGGTCAGGAAAATGAGGCAGCCGAGATTTGCGATACCGCGTTGTGTAAATACAGTACCTCCGCGATCATTCTTCCGGTCGCGACGGGGATCTGGGTTGTGAATGAAATCGTCTGGTTCAGGACCACTTTGCGCTCCAATGGTGGTGAAGTAATCGAGCGAGTACTGCGTGCCGAATGTAAAAAAAAGGCTTAGGTGAGCGGGCGCACTACAATCCCGGCGGAAAAACTCCGTTGTCAGACCTTGTCGGCGATAGAAGCCCCTAGCGACGGCACGATTCGTAATGACGAGTCGCTCGACTTTGTTTTGAGCTCTGGAACTCGCGGGGCCAGCATTGCGTGTGCATGGGGGGCTACTGAACCCTTCGATGAAGGGGAAGGGGAAGCAGGGGAAGGCGGTCCTTTCTGTCCTGGCGGGATAAGCAGGCTTGTTTGCGATGGGTTGGGACTGCCGGACGGAGTGAGAGGAGCTGCGTATGGACGTCGATGCTGCTGCTGTTGAAGAGGACTATGTAGGAGAGTAGTTGGAGGACTTGGCTGGGCAAAAGCAGTTCCCTGGCCCGGCGGTGGCTGACGGGGTCGCTGGCTGGACGAAGTTGCTGCCCCCGGGGCTGCAAAGGGATATTGTTGTTGCTGAGGTCGCCTGCTCATCGTTGAGAGATTCTACAAGGGAGTGTGCTTTACAAGACAAGAAAAAAAAAGAGAGTCGTGCCTGCTGGATTGAGGCAAGAGGGAGGGAGGGTCAAGGAATGAGGTGAGGCGCCGGGATTTGGACTGATGCCGGTTTTGAAACTCTCGCTGGCTTTTCTCACGCCGCGGCATTTGTAAAAACCGTCGCTGGGGATTTCAGTCTGGGCTTCGACTCGACCGATTCTTTGACACTCATCCAACTATTTCACTCTGCTACTCCGAACCTTCATTGCTCACACCTCCTATAGCATCGCTTTCTAGTCGACATGCCACCTAAAGACGTACCCATCAAACCCCCGACAGCAACATCTGCCGCGCCAACCCCGCAAAACACCTTTGTACCCAGTACCCTGGCTGCTCTGGGTAGACCAGATGTCCCAGCCACCATCGCCGAAGGAGACGGCGAAGCGATTGACGTCTTAGGAGTCAGCAAAGTCTTGGACAGCCTGGCTCTGGGAGGACTTGCAGGTGTAGAAGAACTGCCGCTGCCGGTCCGGAGGCGCGTCGAAGGGCTGAAGGGAGTTCATGTCGAGTTCACGAAGCTCGAAACCAAGTATCGCAAGGAGCTCTATGAACTGAACCGCAAGGTATGTATTATCTGGGCTACGAAAGGGGTTCGGCCCACCGCGTTTTAACCCGGACTACGGCTTGATATAGTACTCGGAGCTGTACAATCCAATCTACAACCGACGAGCTGCTATCGTCGCTGGCCACGCGGAGCCTACCGAAGAGGATATCTCAGTTGGCTTCTCAAAGACACGTGAGGAGGACCCAGAAGCCGAGCCTCTGCATATGGGCGAAGCCGGGGCTGATGCAGACGAGGACATCAAGGGTGTCCCCAAGTTTTGGGTCGCTGCTCTCAAGAACCATATGGACATAGCAGAACTCATTACGGAACGTGACGAGGAGGCTCTAGCCTATCTTAAAGATATCCGGCTTGAATATCTTCCTTCAGCAACACCTGGTTACAAGCTCTCCTTCTACTTTGCTCCAAACGAGTTTTTCACGAATGACGTCCTCACGAAAACCTACATCTACGAGGTGGGCACGCGTCAAATGACGTTATGATATAGGAAATTTGCGTGCCGTGCGGCTGACCGCGTGTTGTGCCCTTAAACTGTTCAGGATGAGGTTGACTTCGCGGGTGATTACGTTTACTCCTCGGCGGAAGGCACCACCATCAATTGGAATGAAGAGAAGGACCTCACCAAAACTTATGAAGTTCGAAAGCAGAGGAATAAGAGTACGATTCTACCATTCAAAAGTTCCTAACAGGAGGATCCTCACTCCTCACAATTTCTAGATACAAATCGCACTCGAATTATCAAACGGGCGGAACCCACCCCGTCGTTCTTTGATTTCTTTTCACCTCCGGCACCATTAAGCATTGAGCAAATCGAATCTCATGGAATGACGGAAGAACAGCTAGAAGAGCATGAAAATCGGTTGGAACTCGACTATCAAGTTGGGGAGGATTTGAAGGACAAGATCATTCCACGTGCGATCGACTTCTTCACCGGAAAGGTTTTGGAATACGAAGAAGATAGCATTATGAGCGACGAGGAAGAGGATGAAGAGAACCAGTGGGAGGTGCGTCGGTCGCCAGGTGACATCATTCTTCATTGCAAGAGCATGCACTAATCGTAGCGAATGCGAACAGGAGGACTCTGACGACTCGGAGGATGTTTCTCCAGTCAATACTCGTCGGCAGGTTTCCAAGCAGCCCGGCAAGACAGACCCTGGAGAGTGCAAGAACCAGTGATTTATATCTTGATGGTTTTTGCTGTTCGTCTTCGACTGTTGCCAAGTACGGCTACCAACACTTGGCAAGATCTACTATCTGTTCATCGGCCGTTGTCGTTCCTTCCGCGGCCACGTGTCATCTCGATTCATCTCATATCATTTTGAATATTCCACTATGGATATAAAGCCCCTCCCCCCGCTAATATACTAAGTCTATGTTTCGCAGCTTAGTGGGTGTCAGGCTAGTGGCCAATCGGTGAGCATGTCTTACTGCTAGCTGCCAAGCTGAGTCTGTTTCAACGACCTCGAAATATGATCGGCAAAGTACAATCACTCATCGGAATACTAATCACCAAATACATACGAATAAAGGGGGTCTGCGAGTTGGCAGTGGCTAAGTATGGCGTTTGACATGCGAACGTCTCTCTCTGAACGCTACTTCCAAATGGCCCAAATACCACTCGACGACGTCTTCGGTGGAAGATCTGGACTTGGAATGTCCGGGAGTAAAGTTTGTTGGTCTGAAGATAGACGTCCAAGATGTCGTAAGCGAAAGACTTCTTCCTCGTTTGCCATGAGGCGGTATGCCCATATGTCTCCCGAAGGATCTATCACGGATTCCAGTCGTGGACAACTCCTCTTGAGCTCCATCATTTGTTCTTCCGAAAGCTTTAAGTTTAAGGTATTTCCTGATTCAGAGTAGATCTCGAACTCGCGCAGGAGAGGCAGGAAGTGAATGTCACGCGACACCTGACGAGAAGATTTATAAGTGGAATTCTTTCTAAGCGGCCTACAGTCCGCCCTTACCCAGTCTAGGCAGGTCTCCCGGAGCCCTATGTCTCTATCTTCGGGCCACCACCAAACGGTGAAGATACAGGTCTCCACATTCGAGAAATGCGACAGTAGTTTTACCAAGTCGCCCAGAGCCGCAAAGTCCTTCAGGCGCGACCGAAGACCCAGGCTCCGAATTCGATGACCATGATGTTCTGAGTATGGGAGAAGGTAGCGTATTTGATCGCCCCATGATGAGATCGAAAGCTTCTCCAGTTTAGGGGCTACGGGTAGGAATGATACCGCGACACTTGCGGTCGCGGTAAGGGAACGAAGGTTCGGGACGTCCGACCGTTCGATCACAAGGGGAGATGGTTCTTCCGATAGTGGAGCAGTGACTGGAGTGGACGGGAAGGCGTGGTCCGTCAATACGACCACGAAAAAGTTTGGGAGTTCCAGGTCTTCCAGGAGCGGTTGCGCTTGAAGGACCGCGCGAAGATAGGAAACGATTTCCTTGTCGAACCTGGGTTCCGGGTTAGGAAGAGTCGGGAAAGTGCTGATTGTTAACCGGGTGAGCTTCATACCACCCGCCAGCTCCCGTATTGGAGCCATGCCCCTGTCAGGCACCCAAGCTGTGCCCCTCACGCTAAACGACTTGACGTTTTTGGCCAACGCTAGCGCTTCAACGGGGGTGAAAGTTTCTTTTGCATTCTTTTGAGAAAACTTTGGAAGGGTGTACTCTCTATTTCCTCGCCGTGGGCTGACATGGTACCATCGGAGACAAACGTCAAGGTCCTGGACGCGGAGAGCTAAGTCGGGTCGAAGGACAAAGGTTTTGCAAAGATGAAGAGTCCTTCCAGGGGTGTATGGAAGGCGAATGCTCCGGTAAAGGATCCGCTCGCAGATCTGTCGGAAGGTCCTGTTGACCATGAGATTCCGGATTGACATGGCTGGGAGGAAGGACACGATGTGCTCCAACACCTCAACCGGCAGGTCCTGTAAAACAGTTGATACATCTATCGGAGATGGAGAAGCATCGGCCACTTTAGTCTTGTCCTGAGGCCAAAAAGTGAAGGTGGTCGTCAGGAGTATGAACGTAGCCAACGGACATGAGGAGTTACCACCTGCCAGTGAAGCCAGTGGTACAAGGCCTTTGTGATCCTAGCTAGGATATTCATATTATCTGTTTCTTAGCTTGATCCTCCCCAAACGATAAATGCTAGAGTTGGCGTGAGGACGTGGAGGGGAAACGACGGCTCTGAATTGCCGTGGCTTCCTTGGCAACAACCCGAGCAAATACTCATATATATGTATATACGTGTCCCAATCCATTCCACAGCGACGAACATGCAAGAAATGAGATAACTGCGTGATGATGCGTGCAAGAGTATGAGAGAGAAAAAGATCGAGAGGGGGAAAAAGGAAAATCTTGATCATGGAACTATGGAGTACGAAGAAAAAGGGCGCTTAAGGTAGAAAAAGTTCCAAAACCCCTTCTAGTAGCGAACTTGAGAAGAAAACGAAGACTTGAGAAATACATCCACTTCCAAAACAAATGCCTTCTTCTAAACAACTGCAGATCATCACTTCTCCTTCCCAATGACCTTGGCCAACGCGGTCGCGACGAACAACGCCCACGTTGCCAAAACCAAACCCGCGCTCATGGCCATGAACACTTTCCTTTCCGCCAAGACATACGAACGTCTCTCTAAACGCTACTTCCAAATGGCCCAAATACTACTCGACGTCTTCAGTGAGGGACCTGGATTTGGAATGTCCCGGTATATTTTTCTTTGCTCTGGAGATAGACGCCCAAGATGTTGAAAGCCCTCTTCCTGGTTTGCTTTGGGGCGATATGTCCATATGTCCCCCGAAGGATCTATAACGGATTCCAGTCGTGGGCAACTCCTCTTGAACTCCATCATTTGCTCTTCCGAAAGCTTTAACTTTGGGGTATAGTTTGATCCAAAGTCCAACTCGAACTCGCGCAGGAGAGGTAGCAAGTGAATGTCCCGCGACACCTGACGAGGAGATTTGTAAGTGGAGCTCTTCCTAAGCGGCCTGCAGCCCGCCCTTACCCAGTCTAAACAGGACCCCGCGGTCGCCACGTCTATGTCTTTCGGAAGCCACCAAACGGTGAAGATACAGGTCTCTACATTCGGAAAATGCGACAGTAGTTCTACCCAGTCGCCCCGAGCCGCAAAGTCCTTCAGGCGCGACTGAAGACCCAAGCTCCGAATTCGGTGACCATATTGCTCCGAGTATGGAAGAAGGTGGCGTATTTTATCGCCCCAGGATAAGATCGAAAGCTTCTCCAGTTTAGGGGCTACGGGGAGCAACGATACCGCGACACTCGCAGTCGCGATAAGGGAGCGGAGGTTCGGGATGTCCGAACGTTCGATCGCAAGGGGAGACGGTTTCTCCGATAGCGGAGCAGTTTCTGGAGTGGGCGGAAAGACGTGGTCCGTCAATTCGAAAAAGAATGGGAGCTCCAGGTGTTCCAGGAGTGGCTGCGCTTGAAGGACCGCGCGGAGATAGGAAACGATTTCCTTGTTGTATCTGGGTTCCGGGTTAGGAAGACTCGGGAAAGTGTCGATTGTTAACCGGGTGAGCTTCATAGTACCCGCCAGCTCTCGTATTGGAGCCATGTCCCTGTCAGGCACCCAAGCTATGCCCCTCACGCTAAACGACTTGACGTTTTTGGCCAACGCCAGCGCTTCAACGGGGGTGAAGGTTCCTTTTGCTCTCCTTTGAGAGAACTTTGGAAGGGTGTACTCCTCATTTTCTCGCCGTGGGATGACGTGGTACCATCGAAGATAGACGTCAAGGTCTTGAACGCGAAGCGCCAAGTCGGGTCGAAGGACAAAGGTTTTGCAAAGATGAAGAGTCCTTCCAGGGGTGTATGGAAGGCGAATGTTCCGGTAAAGGATCCGCTCGCAGATCTGTCGGAAGGTCCTGTTGACCATGAGGTTCCGAATTGACAGGGCTGGGAGGAAGGACATGATATGCTCCAACACCTCAACCGGCAGGTCCTGTAAACCAGTTGGTCCGTTTAAACCAATGGTTCCATCTATTAGAGAAGCATCGGCCTCTTTAGCCTCCTACTAAGCAAAAAAAAAAAAAAAAGGTGAAGGTGGTCGTCAGGAGGATGAAAATGGCCAACAGTCACGTTGAATCACCTGCCAGAAAAGCCAGTGGTACAGGGCCTTTGCGGTTCCAACTAGGATGTTCATGTTCTCCGTTTCCTAGCGAGGTTCGATCCGCCCCCAAAAGATATATACCAGAGTCGACGTGAGGACGAGGAGGGGAAACGACGGCTCCGAGTTGCCGTGGCTCCCTTGGCAACAACCCGAGCAAATATTTATATACGTGTTCCGATCCATCCCACAGCGATGAGTATGAGATAAAACTGCATGATGGTACATGCAAGAGGATGAGAGAGAAAAGGATTGAGAGGGGAAAAAGGGAAAGTCTTGTACATGGAACTCTCAAGTACGAAGAAAAAGGGCGCGTAGGTAGAAAAGGTTCCAAAAACCCTTCCAGTAGCGAACTTGAAAAGACACGAAGACTTGAGAATCATATTCACGTCCAAGATAAATGCCTTTTTTTAAACAACTGCGGATCATCACCTCTCCTGATCTTGGCCAACGCGGTGACGAAGAACAACACCCACGTTGCCAAAACCAAACCCGCGCTCATGGCCATGAACACTTTTCTTTTCCGCCAATACATACGAATAAAAGGAGGCCCGCGAGTTAGCAATGGCTAAGTATGCCGTTTGACATGCGAATGTCTCTCTCTGAACGCTACTTCCAAATGGCCCAAATACGACTCGATGGAGTCTCCGATGGGGGATCCGGACTTGGAATGTCTTGGAATAATTTTTGTTGGTCCGGAGATAGACGTCCAAGATGTCGTAAGCGAAAGACCTCTTCCTGGTTTGCTATGGGGCAGTATGTCCATATGTCCCCCGAATGATCTATAACGGATTCCAGTCGTGGACAACTCCTCTTGAGCTCCATCATTTGTTCTTCCGAAAGCTTTAAGTTTAGGGTATGTTCTGATTCAGAGTAGATCTCGAGCTCGCGCAGGAGAGGCAAGTGAATGTCCCGCGACACCTGACGAGGAAATTTGTAAGTGCAACTCCTACCAAGCGGCCTGCGGTGCACTCTTACCCAGTCTAGAGAAGACCCCGCGAGCCCCAGGTCTTCGATTTTCTGCCACCAATAGACGCTGATGATACAGGTCTCCACATTCGGAAAATGCGACAGTAGTTTCGCCAAGTCCCCCTGGGCCACAAAGTCATTCAAGCGCGACCTAAGACCCAACCTCCGAATTCGTTGACCATGCTGTTCCGAGCATGGGAGAAGGTAGCTTATTTGATCGCCCCAGGATGAGATCGAAAGCCTCTCCAGTTTGGGGGCTACGGGGAGGAATAATACCGCGACACTCACGGTCGCGATGAGGGAGCGGAGGTTCGGGACGTCCGACCGCTCGATCACAGGAGGGGAGAGTTCCACTGAAGGAGTGGTTGGAGTGGACGGGAAGTCGTGGCCTATCAATTTGACCGCGAACAAGTTTGGGAACTCCAGCTGTTCCAGGAGTGGCTGGGCTTGAAGGACCGCGCGAAGATAGGAAACGACTTCCTTGTCGCTTCCGGGTTCCAGATTAGAAAGAGTCGGGAAAATGCTGATTGTCAACCGGGTGAGCTTCATACCACCCGCCAACTCTCGTATTGGAGCCATGTCCCGTTCAGATGCCCAGGATGTGCCCCTCACGCTAAACGACTTAACGTTCTTGGCCAACGCTAGCGCTTCAACTGGGGTGAAGGCTCCATTTGTTCTCTTTTGAGACTTTGAAAGGGCGTACTCTCTATTTCCTTCCCGTGATTTGATGTAGAATCGCTGAAGACAGACGTCAAGGTCTTGGACGTGGAGAGCCAAGTCGGGTCGAAGGACAAAGGTTTTGCAAAGATGGATAGTCCTTCCAGGGGTGTAGGGAAGGCGAATGCTCCGGTAAAGGATCCGCTCGCAGATCTGTCGGAAGGCCCTGTTGACCATGAGATTCCGGATTGACAGCGCTGGGAGGAAGGAGATGATGTGCTCCAACAGCTCAACCGGCAAGTCCTGTAAACCAATGGGTCCATCTATTGGAGAAGCATCGGCCTTTTTAATCTTCTACTGAGAAAAAATCGTGAAGGTGGTCGTCAGGAGGATGAACCTGGCTAAGGGACATGGTGAATCACCTGCCAGTAAAGCCGAGGGTGTAAGGCCTTTGCGATTCCAACTAGGATGCTCATATTCTCCGTTTCCTAGCCAGGTTTTGATCCTCCCTGAAACGATAAATGCTAGAGTCGGTGTGAGGACGTGGAGGGGAAACAACGGCTCCGAATTGCCGTACGTCGCTCCCTTGGCAACAACCCGAGCAAATACTTAGATATATATATAAACGTGTGAATCCATTCCATTCCACATGGCGATGAACATGCAAGAAATGAGATATAACCGCGTAATGCTACATGCAAGAGTATGAGAGAGAGAGAGAGAGAAATATTGAGAGGGGAAAAAAAGAGAAATCTTGTACATGGAACTATATGGAGTACGAAGAAAAAAGGGCGCGTAAGGTAGAAAAGGTCCCAAAAACCCTTCTAGTAGCGAACTCGAAAGAGAAAACGAAGACTTGAGAAAAAAATCACATCCACTTCCAAAATAAAATGCCTTTTTTTTAAAAAAAACAACTGCGGATCATCATCCATCACTTCTCCTTCCCGCTGATCTTGGCCAACGCGGTGGCAAAGAACAACGCCCACGTCGCCAAAACCAAACCTGCGCTCATGGCCATGAACACTTTGCCTTTCCTCTTCTCCTTCCGAGTCCTGGCAACCTCAATCGCGATGCCATGGACCGTAGTGAAGCTGGCGGACCTTCTAGATCGCGCTCTCCTGTCCTTTGGGGGTACAGTCCGGCGAGGAAGGGTGTTGTACGATGGTGGAACAAGACCCATTGGAGATGTAGTATCGTCGGCGGAAGAAGGCATGAGCGGCGGGCTGTGTTCTCCAGGCCTCTGTGCACTACGTCCAAGAGACGCGAGCCACCCAGAAACACCACCTTTGCCCGTTCGAGGGAAAGTAGCCGCCCTGCTATGCCCCACTGCATGTTCGCGTCCCTGCTCATGCTCCTCCGAAGTCTCCAGAACGGGGTTCTCCTCGATAACCTCCAACCAAGGATTATTTCCCCCAACACCTTCCAAATCATCTTTCAAATGCATTCGCTCGACTTCGGCAGCGGAGCTAGCAGGCTCATCGTCGGTCCGTAGGGCCATGTAGCCCCCTCTCCCTCTACTCGGCGTCGAGACCGAAATCGGTTCCGGACCGGGAATAGCCGAGCCGACTGTCTCGCCCAACATGGCCAGGCG
The DNA here is from genome assembly GCA_019633425.1 of Tulasnella sp. 424. NCBI lineage: Eukaryota > Fungi > Basidiomycota > Agaricomycetes > Cantharellales > Tulasnellaceae > Tulasnella > Tulasnella sp. 424. The sequence continues at coordinate 37,419 of WSUB01000075.1, read as the reverse complement.
ACGCTTCCTCCGCACATCAGCTCGCCGAAGGATGATGGTGCCGACAAGCTGAAGCAAGTTGACAAGGAGCCAGGCGTTGAGGAGCCACTGGATGGCGCTGCGGTTGTCGATCGGCGGTCGGTTGACGAAAGACCCCAAAATGCCGGTGCTCGTGGAAGTCGGTTCGGGATTAACCGAGCCGGACTTGGCGCTTTTAGTATCGAGGAGAAGTCCAGCGAGGATCTTGGAAATGGTGGAGCCGCATGATTCGATCTGCGAGAGAGAGAAAACCGTTCGTCAACGGGATGGTCCCGAAATAGAAACAAACGTGCGGGTACTCACGGCCTTATGCGCACCCAAAGCCGTTGACACATATTGAAGGGGCACGAGGTGCGGAACGATGATAACCAATAATAGAGTCGAGAACCCATGACCTCCGCTAAACGCTAAGACCGCTGGCGTCGGAGTCTCGGTCCACGATGGGGGAAGCGCCAGCCAGACGTAACAGATGAGTGTCAGGGCGCTTGAGAGCACGAACAAGTGGTGCACGACTGGTCCTCTTTTCAAGCGGTCGGTGATGACGCCGCACTGCGGATAGCGAAAAATAAATGAGCTCTCCCAAAGTACTCGAAACGCGAAAAAAAAAAACGGACGCACTATTGGATAGAGGAATATGCTCCCTGCCAGAAGGAGAGACGCTTGCTCGCTTGCTTTGAGTTCGTCGAGGTTGTACCGCTTCTCGAAAATGTTCCTATAGGCGTGTGGTTGTTAGACGAAAGGAAGGGGGATGGTCAAGGAAAGCTTGCTCACGCCGCCAAGTGGGTGAATGGAGACCATATAGCTCCACAAAGAGCATTAATTGCGATGTAGAGCCAAAAGACGTCTAAGGAGGGATGTCTCGAGTCAGCGTTCACTCTCGCTTTCAAGACATGACCAGCTTACCGCCAAGTAACGTCAAATCAGACAACCGGACCTTCCTCTTGGCCGCAACTTTCTCCAACGCCTCCTGCTCCGTCATCCGTTCTCCACTCAGTCTCGTGCGTCCCTTCAACACTTCCAACCTCCGCTGAACATCAGCGGCCTCAGGGGTCAACCCAGCTCCACGTGTGAACCAATTGCTCGCAAAGAGGTAAATCAAATTGAACCCAAACGAAACCGCAGCGAGGACCGTCGAGACGACGAACGGCGCGTGCGGGCCGTACGTCTGCGAGAGCGGGTATGATGTGTAAGCGGAGAGGAAGGACGTGAGTTTGCCTGCGACGAGTCCGAGAGCGAGTGATACGCCGAGGCCGTGTTTGCAGAAGAAGCGAACGATGATTGTCTAAAAGCATCCCACATGAAGGTTGGTACGCGGATGTTTTTGTGTAACCGAGGGACCCACCTCTTGGACCACGGCTAATGGAGAGATGCCAAGTCCGAAAATGAACAGCCCCACCACCATCGTCCGAACACTTCCGGTCAGGTCGCCTATTAATAGGATTGACTGCCCCAGAAGAATCAGAGACGTGGCGATAATGCTAGTCATTGCGGTGCCAAGGCGTGCAGTCATGACGCCTCCGACCTATGATTATTCGAGAACGAGGCACTCCGAGTAAGTCACATAGCGCCTTGTGCAGAGGATGCCCCCCAACGAAAAGACGTACCAAGGGAGTCCATGTGTTGTTGATATTATATGCAGCAATAAGTAAGCTGAACTCTGTATTCGAAGTGCCGATCTCCCTGGAGAGGCGTGACTTGAGCGGGCCTGTTAGTTTGATGGCGTCAGTGTTGACGTTTTCATTTTGAGAAAAATGGGGTGTGGTTCGGGTCGGGTGATCGGCGATTGGTTTTCACCGCGGCGAGAAGAGAGAGGGGACTTACCAAGGAAATACGAGCCACTGAGTAACACGAAGCCATTCTGAAGTTAAAACATGGACCTGTTTGGTTGGTGAACGGGGGACGCGCTCACTAATGACTTCCGACGCTCAACGAGCACGCGCACAACAACGCGAGAACTCGGACCACTGTCGCGCTGACTGTCACACGACTTTCATCCTCGCTGTTGAGTTCGGCCACGACGGCTTCGGCTTGTTCGTCCACTTCCACTATGTCGCGTCGGGAAGATGATGAAGATGAGGATGAGGAGCTGCCACTTGCTGTGCTGCTGGCATCGTCGAGTAGAGGCTCCTCGGCTGGGGTAGGCGGTTGTTCGGAGGGAAACGGATTTGCGCGTCGAGCGCTGCTGGTAGCCGCACCGTCCATGATGCGTCGTGGTGGTAGTAGAGGGTACCCGAGGGCTTGAGGAAGGGGAGTGAGGTGGGGGAGAGGGGGGGAGATGTCTGGGGAGGGTGGCTGTTACTGTGCCTTATGTATGATATTTCAGGTGGGACTGAGGTGGGTCGACTTTATCAGATAGCCAAAAGCTAGCAACAGAGGGCGAGTTTTAGCCGATAATCTCCGATTCCCTCCGTCTCTAGCGTAAACATCTCGCTCGGACCTTTACATCACCGCCTTATATCGCTGTATACACATTCGTTTGGGCGGCTCTTGACAAAGCTATGACAATGACGTTCTACAACTGGCACTTTCTGTAATCCTCTTGCCTTTAGAGTCTCGCGGTAAAGGGGAATAGTGGTTTTTCTCCCACATAGGAGATAGTGCACGCCTCGTTATCTGATAGCATAGGAGGGGATGTGAGATAAGATGGGCATGCAGGAAGAGGAATCACGTTAGTTCACTCGATCACGGAAACACAAATACTCCCTTTTGCCGGCATCATCATCCATCTTTCGGGAGTAACGAGCCGGGGAGGATATCATGCGACACTCTCTTCAGCTGAACCTTAAACACTCAGTTCCCGAGACCGCACCGGGATTCCAGAGTAACGGTGTCTTCAACCCCGAAAGCAATCGGTTCACCTCTCCTTGCAACCTTTTAACCTACTATATATAGTCTATTTTTACTGTGTAGTATACAACGATTGCAATTACAAGTCTCTCTATTGGCTCTGACTCTAAAAGCAGGAATCAGATTTCCCATTCAGCCCTCCACGCCATGTCCGCACCTCGCTCTTACCCAGTATATGCGGAGGCTTGCCACTCTCTCCACATCTCGCACTCCAATTTTAGTGACGTATTCAGACTTCCCACACACAGAGGGAGGCAAGTATGGACGTAATGGGTCATTGGGACCGCAAACATCCATCCCCGTCGCTCTTGGCTGTATTCAGTTACTCTCCTATTGATGCAGGTCTGACCACAAAGCCAAGCCGTCTTCCAAGATGATCAAGCCGCTCGCAGTCATGTGGGAAGTCACCTATTCGACTCATCGTCATAGGAGTACTATCTTGGCAAGCGGGGAGGTCTTTTTTGTTTGTCGGAACCACACAGCAGCGGCCCGGGACCCCAACTGACGAAAGGAGGAGCTCGGCATGGGCGGATGAGCGACCGCTTAAATTCAACGACCCGACAAGGTCAGTTTCGCAAACCGAAGGTTTTCAACGACGTTCTGAAATTGACATTCTCAGGCCCTAAAATGGCTCAGTACATAAGCAAAAAAACATGGACGCCCCACTCTATGGATGGCCCTCCGCCCAAGGAATAAAGAAAGATACGGCGGGGGCACCAAATAAAGCGTACCGATAGCCTAAAACAGAAATGGTAAATGATGTAGATGGCACACAGGGAGAGAGAACAGTCGTTCCCGACAATGGTGCACCGGAGGCTCTCCTATCCGAAGAGGTTTCAATCCCACTAAACGAATCATGTCAGCGTTCCACGCAAAAACATAGGCCCAATTACCGCGGAAAACATACCCTCAGCTCTGGCTCATCTCGGGTTGACGGTATCGTAGGTTTGGCCGTCTTCTCGTCCTTTAGCTTGGCAGCCAACCTGCCGGCATTCGGATTCGACGTCACAATGCCTCGGGCTTGTTGCTACACAAAACAAAACAAAAATCCCTCTTGTTCAAAAAGACAACGCCAAGAAAAAAAAGGTGAGACGGAACAAATCACTCACCTCTTTCACTCTCTGCTCCGCAGCAGCGGCAGCCGCTAACCGCCTCTCCTCAGGTGAAGGCGTTGGCGCACCCTTCCCTCTCGACTTCTTTGGCAGGTCCTTCTTCGACACCTGAGGCGGAGGTGCTCTCGGGACTATCGGTGGGCTGGTCGTTCGGGTAGGTACGGGGATAGCAGATTTGGGTATGCTCCCAGCAGAGGCCGATCGTTGGTGTTGGTGAGAGGAGGTCGTCGCCGCCGCCGCCGTCGTCGTCCTTGGCGGCTGCGGTGCCGCCGTTATCTTCTCAGACGTCACGGGTATCCTCGACCCAGGCGTAGCGCCGATCGTCTGCGGAGCCGGACGTTCTGACAGGTAGTCATCTCGTGAACCGAGCACTTGATGTCCTCCAGAATGCGTGTCAGGTTTCGAGCAGAGTGAGCCCATTATGTGGCTGGTTGGAGGGATTGCGGGATGGAAGTTGTGTGCCTCGTGGTGGTTGGGAGAAACGAAGGGACAAACCGTGCGGGTAATCTCAGGGTAAGGTTACTTGGTCATGTGATCACCGGGACCCGAAGTTCCCCAACGAACGGCCGTGCCTCGCAAAAAGAAGAACGGCTTTTACAGGTTAAGCCAATCGCAAGACGTTACGCTCTCCAGGTATGTAAGATGTGGTCGTAGAACGAACAACTGGCCACCAACGAGTCGGTCCCTTCCTTATAACTCCAATCCACCCCATACGCCAGCGACTTGTGCTCGTCAAACCTTTTGAGGACCTCGTACCCAGAACTTGAAAGGTTAGATTCGTATCCATCGCCACTTGTTCTGAGAACCTTGAAGCCATCGTGCATGCATGCCACCAGGATGTCATGCCGTCGTTGGGGTGATGGGTGCCATTTGACCCTCCACGCTCCTCCGCCGACGTCCATTTGGAGGAACGGTCTTAGAGGCTTGCGCGTGTCGAACAAACGGACAGTAGAGTCGTAGCTGTGGAAGTCCATGCTGGTGGTCAGTAAAGCAGGTCTTGGGGAGGGGGATGTTGAAGAACCGTTTTCACCTGCCGACTGCGAGAACGTGCTCTTCGAACGGGTGGCTCTGAATGGTCGTTACTCCGGCTTCGAAGCTGATTTCAAAATCAACGTACGCTCAATGACCTCCCGCTGAAGTTATTCAAAGTATTTTACTCACTTTTTATTGGTGAATGTCGGGGTCATCGTTCCCTGCCGCAGGTCCCATCCTTTCATCTTGCAGTCGTCCCCGCCTGAACGTAACCAAATAAGTCCCAACGCCCCAAGCTAATGAGCCATTATATTTCTCACCTGAATAAACTATCTGCCCTCCTGACCAATAATCCCATGCGGCTATCCAAGGCTCGAAGTCATGCGCCTTCCACGTCTCCGTCACTCGCATCTCTCCGTCTTCCGGTGCAATGACGGACAGACACCCGTCCGAGGTAGAGGTCACTATAGACTCGTTCGAGTCGTTACTACATTTTTCAGGGTTTATTTGGATTCAGTTCGAGTTGTAAAGGGACCCGGAATTCAGCCGAAAAGCGGCTCGACGAACCTGGAAGACTCCTTGCGGCCGGACCAGTCTAGAGAGAGGCATAGAACATCGGATGGCACGACGGACACGTTCTGAACTTCTTCAAGCCTACGCTGCAACCACCAATTAATTAGCGGAGAGGGTCGGAGTAGCCGGTGCAAAGGAGACACCTCTGATGCGTTGAGTCGGTGCACCCTAATGCTCCCTTCAGCGTCGGCAATAGCAAGAAGGGGTCCTTCCGGTCGTGCTCTGTGGCTCCTGATACATTAAATCAAGCTCTCTTAGCATTCGTTAATAAGTGGATGTTGATAAGACGAACCACTTCATGTCAAGGATAGCAGGCAAGTCAAACCGCTGGAGCTCAGCGCTGCGGATCGTTCAACCCGTTAATTCCCAGATAGTTAGCAAGCCCCTAGCACTAGCCGTACAGTTCTCCGTCGTCCGAAGTCTCGAAGAGGTAACACCTTCCTAATCTCCGTCGTGGGCGCTCCGCTGTTTCTTCTTGAAGCTGATAAGTTCCGCAGATAAAGATGTCGAGAGCGTCCCCATTGGGGCAGAATTCCACAGCATCGGCGGAGTATTCAGTGTCAAACCCGTTAGGTAAAGCCATTGCTTCAGAGTGTTCGTTTCTGCGATGCGGCTCTTGGAATGAAGTCAACCCGGCTCTTTGGGAAAATGGCCGTTAAACGCCGCTGCCTGGCCAGTTCGTGGGCAAGGTATTGCGAGACAACGCGATACATCCAATGAAAGGCAAAAAATGTATAAGTTGGAAATAGAACTAGGATAACAATATCAAATAAGTAATTTTTGTACGGCCATGACGTGCGCCCGCGGGGGATCCAGCACCTTTATATGACAGCCCGAAATGGCAGTATACACACGAGTCTAGAATTTCAAAAGGTCGAAGCAACGGCTGTTCGAACTAGATATCAAAAATTCAGAACGAGAATCCATTCATGGCCGGCTTCTTCAGACGACCCAGTTACAGTGTGCGGAACAACCCACGAGATCCTCAGAGCCTTCTAAGTCTATTAGATCTATATATAAAAAGGCACACTCAACGGAGTGCATGTTGTCGAGTAAAGGACCGAAATAGCTGGTGAACCGAATGTGTTATTCTACAGCTCATCTTCTGGGTCTCATCGGAGGTGATGGCAGGACCTTGAAGTGGCTTCAGATGAGATAGAGGTTAACCGGTACGATCCTCAGGCTCTCCGCACCCCGCCTTCCTCCCACCACTTCCTTCATGGGTAACGGAGGCAGGACGTCATTTCGGGCATTTTGCACCAAACTTGGAGCGGAGAATCAAGTGATACTAGAGAGGTAAGCAAACCCGAAGCCGAGCATGCAAGAGGAACGTTAGCCTTCCGAGCCTCTACAGAGGCTGAGAGATCTTGCGTTGCCGCGTTAGCTTGTACATCTTGAATACGATGCTCTTGGGGTTTATCCTTCAGTAGCTCATGAACCCTTGGAAGGCTTCTATCTTCCGCAGTAGGTTCTCGACCTCCAAGGCTGTGCTGGAAAATGCCGGCTGGTAGAACCGTTATAAAGCGATGAAATTTCAACAGGAGGTTGCCCTCAGCACACCCCAGTGCAATGCAAGGCCTCAAGCAAGCGTCAGAACAATGCGCAGCCGAGTTTTGGGAGGCCTTCCAACGACTTGATGGTATGCTCGACACTGGGTGAGAACACTTTGTTGGAAATGTGCTTGTGAGTGCTATCTGATCATTGTTGCAGGTCAGAAAGCGGGTTCGAAGGGATAGACGCCTTGCTCAAACGTTTTGATAGCTTCAAGGCCACTTTTGACGACCTGGTCCGCCAAACCGAAGTTAAACCCATTCGGCAGCGAAACGCCCTTCTCCCCATTCAAAAACTTCCGGACGAGCTGCTCCAGCTCATATTCCATCTCCTGCTTTTCACCACGACTGGCCTACGTAGAAGTCACTACGTCCGGAGGATCTCAACGTTACGCGCGGTCTCCTGGTCGTGGCGGAATCTAATTGACCGCGCCCCTCTGTTCTGGGCCCACATATCCTCCAAGGACCATGCCGACTTCGTATCAGAGGCACTCGAAAAGTCTCTCAATCTCCCTCTTCACGTGAGGAGTATGGGATCGGATACGCACGAACGTGAATTAGCGTTCTTGGACAAAGTATTCGCGCACCGCCACCGTTGGGAATCTGTGGCGATACACGAGCCTCAAGCCGAGCTCGTTCAAACATACTTCCACTTCCCAGCCCCTACTCTTAAGAAGCTACTCCTATCCACGGACAGCAGGCAGCCTTCGGAAGGAGCAGGTTTTAACAAGGTCTTTGGAGGGGAGTTAGAGAATTTGGAGGTGCTCCGAGCCGTGCGCTGGAAGACTATAGAATGGAGCGATACTCACTTCACACAACTTCGGGTGCTAGAAATTGAAGATTACGATAGACTCAACATGGGAGCGATCTTCAACATCCTCGCCGGAAATCCTTGCCTCGAAGTCTTCCGACTGGATTTCATTGCATTCGCTCCATACACCCCTCCCCATCCCATCCCTTCTCCAATCGCTCTGGAGAGCCTCCAGGAGCTGACATGGACGAATGTTCGACAAGAGGTGGAGACTCCGACTGGAGGGAGCGATGTGGCTCTCACGCGCATCCTTCAGCGTATTCGAGTCCCTACATGCAGCAAGTTCGAGGTAGATTCGTGGCTGCAAGATGGGTCGGGCGTCAGTCCCGAGGAACTCGTACGCCTGATACTCCCTCCGATGCAAGTGACCGCTCGTACAACCTGCGAAAAGTCCAATCTCCATCCTATCGTCGTAGACGCTTCGTTCGGAGAAAGCGAATTCCAACTCAAAGCGTCGAGGGGCGTCGAAGGGCGTCGAGAAGCGTCGAGGGGCTCTTGCTCGACTCCCAGTTTCTCCATCAAAGTAGGAGCACTTCCAAGGAGTATCGCAAAGAGATGGATGACTGACCAGCTGGGAGGAGAATCGGCGCGAACTCTGGAGCTGCGATTAAGCTTCGAATACGCTGAAGGCGGACCATCACTGGGAGACGTCATCTATTTCCAAGAATGGGAGTCAGTGAGCAAGCTCGACATTAATGGTGGCTCCGAATCTCAACAAAGCATCGCGCGCGAGCTCTTCCTACTTTTGTCAACACCATGTGATTCGGCGAACGGTGTAAAGATTATGCCATTTCCAGCGCTCCAAACTTTGCGGCTTTCCAACCTCCCTTTCAAAGGAAAAGATCTCGTCGCGTCAATGACAGCACGGTTCGGCTCGGACACTACGATTGCCTCGGGAGATGGAGTGTCTGCGCTAGCAGCCCTTTCAATTATACTGGCAGATGGAGCAGGAGGGCGTACAGAGGAGTACCTCGACAAGATACGAGCCATACCAGGCATCAAAGCTCTCAAGTTATTTGAAGAGAAAGCTTTCAGTTTATTTGGGGAGCCGCCCACGATACACGACACATCTTCGATCCTTTCGGTTTCGGACTGGCCGCCACTGGGTCCGTTTATTGAAGAATCTGGGAACTCGAGTGAATCAGAAGGAGATGCTCACTCGGAGAACCATACATGACGTTGGGAATACATACGTAGAGGTGTGCTGGAATAGGAATCGATCATGTAGACTGTGAAGTTCATTGTAAGCTCTCCAATGAATCGCTGTAATCGACAACTGAGCCGTCCTGGACATCACCGGGAGGGAAAGAGAGGACGAAGCTTGAGTCCATAAATGGCTGAATAAAGAGGCAGTGGTTATGCGAATTCTGAAGCGTTAAACGGTTCGATCCTGTCTAGTAGCTCGATCCAGAGTGTCACTCGCTTTGTAGTTTTGGACTGTGCCGGAAAGTGGACTCAGACCCCGTCTGAAGCGCTGTGATACCTGGCCCGATAAAAGATGGAATTCGACAACGAGAACGACATGATGACGGGCCTACGTGCAGAAAGGCTTGCGAGGGAGTCGAGGATGCAATGAAGTGTCGGGGGACCTCGTGTATTCGTCATCAGGAATGGGTGGGGCGGTACACGGGGTCACAAAAATGTTACGATTTACCGCTTGGACTCGAAGACCCAAGCCCTTACCATGACGGTCCTGGGAACTTGGCAACGATAACGGATGCCAAAACGCTCAAAATCAAACCCAACGGGTTCATGCTTGTGATTTCCCCAGCTGACTCCTGACTTGAGGATTTGCTGGTCGCCCCGAGAGGGTCAGACCCGCTGCGCCCGTTGCTGGTCTGTAGAATAGCTTGGTCAATTGTAGCAGCGATACGAGCAGTTGTAGTCGTCGTTGCAAATGTCTGAGGCTGAGTGTCCTCCGCTCCGGAATTTTGAAGCGCCGCGTCCGTCAAAAATACCAGAGCAACAGAGGGTCCGGGAACAGGGATGTTGCAGGTACCGTCGGAGGTGTTGCATTCAATTGTTACGATGTCGAGGTCGCCTTGTAAGCGACCGTCAGACATAAATTGCTGGCCAAATGTTTGACCGGCCCTTGCGAGTGATAGGCATCAGGATGTGCACTGCAGAAGAGACTCAGACGAGTGAGCTTACCACGTGATATTATCCTTCGAGTTAACAGAGTCGGCGCGAAGATATTTAACTTTTACCGACGCAGGAGTAACTGCGGGAAGGCCGGTCTGACCTCCACCAACCGCGAAAGTAGCAACGTAGTCGTTTGCGTTGGGAGTCGTCGACTGGACATAGTTTACAAGCAGGAGTCTAGAAGCTACCCCGTTCTCGTAGACTATCAAAACCAGGAATCAGCTGTCAACACTACCGACTGTGAAGAGCCTGAGTCACGTACTAGCATATCCAGCGCGGTGGTATGCGTTGCTGTCGATATACAAATCCAGGACCCGCGCGTTGCCGCTCTTGCCCAGAGCTTCGGCAGCAACCAGTTGAGCATAGAATACGGGTCCAGTATTCCACTTCCTGACTGAAGTCATATTAGTTGGAGGAGGGGTGAAGGGGTTGTCTGGGGTCAAAGTCATGTCAGTTTCGTGGACGTTGAGCTGCCGTGGATTGGTGCTAACAGTACACGTTCTGGCCACCAAAATGCCTATTACAGGAGAATTCACGGTCACTAGGGAAATATAGGGCATTTCAGGCATATGAGACTCACAAAAGGCCGTAAGTGAAATTTCCGTAAGCCATCTGCATGGCGTAGTCCGTCGCCCAGAGTGCAGAAGCAAACGAGTCCGAGATACCCGCAAAACCCTGAGAAATAAAGGTTGAACTTAGTCTGGACAACGTCAAGGGGAAGAGGCCGTTAGACATACACCGCAGGACGCAGTATTGGTCTCCATCATCATGAATTTCTTGCCCGCTGCCACGGCGGTGTTTGCAGCAGTAACGTACGGGCTTACTAATCCTTGCACCTGAGTGTGGCTGAGGTAGTTTTGGAACAGGGGTTGAGGATCGACTTTGGGAGAGGCGCAGTTGTTATCAGGATAATGCATAACGTCGACGTAGTCGATATAGGTCTGGAACTGCGTGAGGTATCCAGCATCGAGGACCTCTCCAACAGTCCATTCACAGCAGACGGACGGGCCAGCGATGATTGGAGCTTGAATGGGTAAGTTTTGTATCATCTGTAGTGAAGGGCTGGTTGGTCAAACTCGCTAGCTCGTCGGGTGTTTTCAAATGCTCACATAGTTTGTCTCGTTCATGAAGTCCGTGATGCTGTAGGTCTCCCACTTCTTCAAGTGCTTTCCGTATCTAGGGTTATAATTAGTTCAGACTGTCGGCGGGGAACGATACGGCTTAGCTACTCACAAGTCTGGTTCGTTAGCCAGCTGTAATCCTAGGAGTTTGTCTCCCAATATCGACTTTGTATTCTGGAGAACCAATGCAGCGTTTCCATCGGAGTTTGTCTTCAGGAAAGGGATGCCAAAGAACCATTCGGCATTGACCAGGGTGCTGATCTCAGCCATTGTGTCGAGCAAGTCGAGGGTGAAGTGAACTTCAGGGGTATCGGTAGGGGCAGCGTCGGTTCCTGTATACTTTTCAATCGTATGATTGTTAGGATTGCCGTCGAGGTTCAGTGTGGCCTTGTCTTGTGTGTTTCCACCGACGCGAATGGTGATGCCCCCAGCACGGGCTTCCAACAGGGCGCAATAGTTCAGGAACTCTGGGCGAAGAACTAGGCAGTTTACCCTGTCAGCTTGTCCCTAGACTGCAAAGCGTCAGCGATCTACCAACCTTCAGGTCTCTCGCCCACTAATCCCATCACGAACGAGCGGACCAGACGGTGTGAGTTCTGGGCTACCTGTTGGGGAGGCTAAGACTCACTCAACATCGCGGACACAGACAATTCTATCGAGAATCCAAGGAGCTTTCCAGACTAGTACAGAAAAGGGATCTTCTAAGTTAGGTTAACTCTCCTGATGAAGAGAGGTTGAACTCACAACGGGGTTACCCATTCCGGTCATACCACCATCATAAAGCTGAATGTAGACAGTTGAGCTGAACTCAGCTGGGGGGTCAGGTGCCGTAAGTACGGTTTGATCGGTGGAAGCGACTGTGTACTGGGCGACGGCAGCGGTTCCGGTCGCCGTAGTGTAAACAGTGACAGCATTGACCACCTCCAAGGTTAAAACGGCAATAAGGAAGAAAAGCCCACGGGTCATGCCCAGAACGTGACGAGTGAATTAGAGGCAAGGGGAAAGCGAGAAAGCGAGAAAGGCGTAGAGTATGCAGCAGACAAGAGACGGGCCAAGGAGGGGGGAGTGGAGGCCCAGAAGGTTGGCACTTGAGGGAGCCTAAAATTCGACAAGACCGTGACTGGGGCTTTACCACGAAACTAGATGCCGAACTAGGCCGATTTGCGCAGTTGTGAACCCCTTCCCTGCTGCGGCCAGAATGGCAGAGGATTTTCTTGGCAGCTTATATAAATTAGACCGCCAAGGCTTACGAAGAAAGCCCAATAAAGTTGAAGCCCCTGCTGCGGAACGTCAGTCAGCCGCCGGAAAGTGCGGGGTGGCTGAACGATCTGCACTCCCCTTCTGGATGACACGAGGATCAATTCCCTGCATTCGAGTCTAAATATTCGACGTTTGGACATACGTTGCGTGCTGGTGCGAGAAGCGGGGACGAGTGATTCGTTGGGCGCTACGCTCCGCCATTGCGGGCTCTATCGCTCAGCTATAGCTTACATAACGGAGCAAAAAGGTTGATCCGAGAGGTTCGAGATGGCTAGAAGAGGCCGGCGTCATTTGGGCGACCTCTGATTCCTCTTCACGGGTAAATATATTTGCGGGATGGAAAGGGTCTCGGCAGCCTGAGGTATCCCATGTGCTCCGGAATCCATGACGCTTTGGGCTGACCAAAAAATTTGTAGTTCTTATGACCTGGGAAGACATAATATGTGTCGACTGTGCGGCTTTGGAGAGGTCTCGGTAGCACGAGCAGTGAGTCCGTTGCTGAACAAAAAGTGGAAGCGAGGCCGTTTTAAATAACCATCGTGGGAGCGAAGAACGAAGATCTGCTCAAACTTCAAAATCACATCAGACTGTCTACAAGCCCCTTTTTATAAAATAAGAAAGAAACACCGGCTGATTGGGCCTCCGCCGTTGCGCGCGTGGAGAGGTTATCTCACTTGAATAGGACGCCCTCAGTCCGCTGCCACCGATTTCGGTAAGACTGTCGTGAAGTAATTTGTGGGATAATTAGGGCGCCATAGCATGGGATATATGTGGTGGACTAGTAGCGACTCGAGGGGCCTAACCAGGGTGTCATGCTTCAGTGATAAATCAGCATGTGGACTTGCTGGCTGGACCGAGAACAGGAAGGTCCTCTTTCAAATCACCCGCCGGGATACCTTGGTAAAGCCCGAGGATTGGAGACTTCTCACCGGTATATATTTCCCGTGGACTAGAGTTGGATCGTCAGTACCCCATAAGTCTAAAGCATCTCGATGAAATTGTCTCACGTTCGGACATACTCCCTTCGTCTCTTCCTATTCAGACCGCTAGAATAGTGAAACCCGCACGCCAAGCAGATTATTTGATATGTTAGCTCCACTGTCGTGTGGTTTCAAGCCTAAGCACCCACTACTCACAGAGCTTCTAACTCCCTGTGGCGAATGCCTGCAGGTCCAAAAAAGTGCCGTCTAGGCTGTGGGTTCTGGTCCGCCCACCGGAAAAAGGTAACCTACCCTCACAAGTTGTTATCAGCCTGGCCCGGGAGACCAGGAAAAAGGTGAATTCCAGAGACGAGACACTAGCGCCGGTATTGCCGCCGGAGAATAGTACTCTTGGCCAGTAAACCGTAGAATTGCATTTCTCATCCTGGGATCCCGAGCTGACGCTGGCGGAAATATATTCACCGCTCTCCGCGGAGCTTCGCAACTCACTTCGCAGTCCGATGTTATATGAAAGTACCATCGCCTGCGGGTCATACGAGCCATTAACTGAGCAAATAAAGACGGCGGACCTATTACCAGAACTAGGGCGCCATGATCCGGACTCCACCACACTCGTTCGGTTCCGCCTGTCTAGTGATTGGTGTCGAGTCGGAAATCGAAGGGCTTGACAAGCGTTGGTTGTCATAACAAACCTTCGGCAGCCCTGTGGCGATGTCACGAATGTGATACAGAAGGGTTCTTGTCTCGGCCAATGTCTCGGGCAGGATAGTGGCCGAGACACGCGCTTGGAAAGGACCACGGTTTGTTAAAGTTTGGAGTTGTGCAAGCTGAATCAGCGACAAGCCTGGCAGACGCCTAGAGTCAGCAGTACAGATGATTACGCGATACATGACGAAATCAAGCGCACTTCTGTGTCCATTCTAGACTTAGAATGCCGCGTCAATATCGAGCGGTTTTTGAGAGCTTGGTGACAAAGACGTTTGTCCACGTCAAAGCTGGCGCCGAGCACGGTGCCGAACTTTTCTACAACTCCGAGGGTCAGTGTTCAATGACGAATTCAAGGGATTCCGCCTCTTGATGTGTTGCGGAGCCTTAATTTTGGGTGTTCTTCATAAAAAGGTGCAAGTGATGTGATAACGTAGAAAAGTCCGAACACCGTCCTTCCAAACCCTGCAACACACACACCTTGCCGCAGCCATGCGGCTAAGTCGTTATATTACTCCTACCGGCTTCACTGCAGCACCGATGGCTCCGAGCCCGTTCCTCACGCCCCACGTTCTATTGGAAATCTATCCCGCTTCAATTCTAGAACATGCGGAAACCCCCGACCTTCGGTTCTAAGGGAATGTATCCACATCCATCACTCCCTTCCGCAAGAACATCTCGAAAGGTTCGACTTGGCCGTACGTTGACTATGTGATACGTGGCTGTTTCGATTGTTTGGATCAGCGCCTCCTGGGAATTGTAACCGCGGGTCATCGGTGGGCGGTGAAGTACCAAGGACAACTGACACAAAGGGACAGGACGAGACAAAGTTCTAGCTCCATATCTAGATGTTCCAGTGGGTCTTTCTGTTTGTGTACTAGAGCTTTTCCCGAAACCCCACTGATCCTGGCTGGCGGGGTAGCAGCAACAAACTCCGCTCACAAGATTGCGCCGTTTGTGACGTTCTATTAGACAAATGTTATGGAACCGTTCCGGAAGAGGGCATAAAAGTGACGTGGAAAGACTGCCCTATTCGTGGCTATATAAGTAGTGGGTAGCTGTTCCTTTGAACGCCATTCAACATCTTTCGCCACCTTTCAAACTCAGTCGTCTGCGCTCACTACTGGTCTCTCCTGAATCTTACTACCTCATTCACAGATGACCGCCAAAATTTCAACTCAACACCCAGTCGTATCTAACTTTTCGGGTGTTAACCAGGCCAAGGAGTCGCAGTAGTACGTCGAGGCCCCCTTGGTTCGTTGAGATCGGCGACTGACGTTACTCCAACCTCTGGTGTTTTTAGCTCCCCGAATCGCGACCCTTCTCCTGCAAGACCTCCACCCCCACTTCAACCTCGGCCTGACCAGGTCCCTAAGCCTTGATAACGCCACATTCACCAAGCGCTTCATGGCCATCTTGTAATGTCACGAGGAGGACGCCCAATGCAACCGATTAGAAGTGGGAGAACCACGACGCCGCAGATATTATGTACCTCTCCTGCCATCCTTAATAATTAAAATACATTTTCTGCTACGTCTCGTCATTTGGGTTCGGCTGCCGAATTTCTGAATATTGTGGGGAACAAGCAAGACCAAAGTTCTTGATCAGCGTGTGACAGTGTGACCCGCCACCACCATCGCCACCAGGTCGGATCTCATGACCTGCAAACTCGTTCGTATTAATTTCTGCGTAAAATGGACTTGTCTTGGTCCACGGAGTGTCTTTGGCCAGTTCCATGCACACAAGAACGAACGTTCGTCTTGTCCAAACTGCCCCTCCGATCACTCTGGAATGTCGATATCGACATAGATCACTCAACTTGCGGACCAACTGGCCCATGACTCTACCAAACGCTCGCGGAATTCCCGCCCTTCGCTTAAAGCAATTGTCCCGGCTGTTCTTGTCGTCGGCGTTTGAGGTGTTCTGGTCGTCAGACAAGGTCCTTGATCCACCTTGCCCTCGCCCTCCTAAAGATCGGGAGACGAAACATCCCCCTTGATCCATGAGGCAGCGCATGGTTCATTTGTTCTAAATTAAGAAGCAGGCAAGGTACATGGAACCTCGGGTTCTTTTTGTCTTTCCGGAACCCGCCGTTTAAGCGCAGCTGTGGCGCGGGAAACCCTGATGTGTCTCATCCACGCCAAGACTATTCTACTCAACCTACCCCAGACATCCCTGGTTCCACCAGAATAGGTCACAAATACTTCTGATTGCCTTTTCTTGTGACTTGCCTTGTCTTGAGGGAAATGTCTCGGGCCTCCTTCCAGATTGAAATGTCTCCACGGCCAAACCCCGAAGCTACGTGGCCGCCCTCTACAGACCAATGCACTTTTCTGGCATTCCGGAATCGCAAGGAGGTCCTACGGACTCAAGTTATATAATGGAACGCTGAGATGAGTGTTGGTTTCAGCATCGACCTAGTCTTCCAACGTCGCCTCGCTTACTAGTCTCTCCGACACTCCATTCCTCACTCCAGTAAGGCCCTAGCTAAAGTTTCGTTCGCTCGGTTTTGGCTAACTCACTCGCAACACGCAGAAAACTCCCACAGCGCGATGGCACAACCCGCAGCCTCCAACTTCGTTCGACCTACGCCTGGTCAGCCCATCCCACCAGTGACCACAGTCCCACCAAATGGCCGTCGTACCGAGAACAATCGCCCTTAGGCCATTCCCTTCATACGCGAACTTGTTGCATTTTATCTATCGCTCCGCTTGATTTAACGTATTTCACCTGCGGTCTTCGCATTAATTCATTTGTTCTGCTTGGGAAACTATATATCTGGCCAGTGAGATCCGCAAAACAGCGACGGGTACTTGGAGCCAGGGTCGGAAATCGGCTGCCCATGCCAAACTAAGTGTCAAGAAGCGTTCCATGTCCAATGAAAGCACTGCAGACGTAATCACGAGGGATGGGAGTATTCTGGTTTGTATTTCCTCTAGATCTGTGGCTTGATCATGTGACAGTCATGATCATGCGTGAACCTTGTGGCTCTGAAAGGAGATGACGTTCGTCTTGAACAAACTTTGTAAGCTTGTCTCCCACAAACGAAGCTCCACCAGGCCCCAGACTACGCCACTCCATCTCTGTCTCCTGGCCTTTTTTTTTCGGAAACGTATCCTTATCTGAATTTACGCGCAAATCTTTCACTCTGAGCCCAAGATGTAGCTTGCCTTACATGAGCGGCACGAGTCATGATCGAACGTCCGTCGGAAGGATGGCGCCAAGAAAGGGACTTTCGAACGGTTAGTCCTATTCTGAGCGGCCTAGAACTAGGCTACTAATTCCACTGAACAAAGGCTTTCGCTTACTGCTATGCCGTTGTCCGCTAGGGTTCGGGACCTTCGATCCCGATCACTCTGAAAGTCCTCTCGATCGGCGGCAGCGCAGTGCACCACACCGTCCAAACATAATCACGTAATCATGAGTATGGACTCCCTAGGATTCCACGTGGATCTTATCCCAAGCCTCCCAACAAGAGAAGTGGGCTCGGTCGACCCTTTCCATTAGAGGTTTCCACGGAGATTCGCGAAGTCCGGTCAATATCAAGTCGTTACAAAGTGCATGGACTGCTCCCCGCAGTGGATGCCCTTCCAGACAAGGCAATCCATGGATACGGCATCTCCTGAACTCCGACGGAACCCTTTCGTTTGTTCTATATTTGCATCGAAAGTGTTGGCTTGGCTTCGGACTTGGCCCCGGGGAATTTGTACCCAGTCCGTTCAACAATCGCAGAACAGTGTCACCTTCAGGACACGTATCCAGTGACTACGGGCGGAATTTCGTGGACTATTCGATTGTTCGACTGTATGGGCGTTGGGGGTGTATAAAAGATGGAGTCAGCAATCGCCCCTCCCCTCCAACAACATCTCCAACACTACCCCAGTCCGACGACCACCTCTGAGGAGCCTCTCGAAATGACCACTTATCTAGTAAGCCGGTATGCCATCATACGCTCGAGACGTTTGCTGAACCGTTCAAAGCAGAACACTTCTCACAATATGGGAAACTCTGCAAAGCCCGGACAATCATCCGACACGGTGACGACCGTGGATGATGGATCAAACCACGGCAGTGGCAGCACTCGTCCTTAGAGGGATACACTCCCGCGAGTGATCATGCATCGCCTAGCCTTACGGCCAAAACTCGTCTTGTACTATGTCCCTCAGCCCGACTATTATTGTCATGCATCTCTAGCTTCTCGTCTTGGGATGTGAATAGATGGACTACGTTTCAGAGCATCAACAAAAGCGTGGACCAAGGCTCATGAATATTCTAAGGTAAAGTGAGACTTTCTGCAGAGCTGAAAATGAACCATGCAACACGCAAGACACCTTGAATGACACTCCAGAAGAATCAGTCAGCTTGGTAATACATCTACTCCTTCGAAAAGAAACAGCAAACCCCTGGGAAACAACATAACTGTTTACAGACCAAAGATCAGGGAGACAAACGGGCTCGAGGGGCATGCAACGGTGGAAATGTACTAAGTGATTTTACCTTCGAGTTGATCGAATCGGCGCGAAGATAGCCGCCGTTGGATTAGCGACGAGGAGAACAGCATGGTCCCTCCAACGGTAAAGGTGGCGAGGTACTCGCATTGGGTATGGTCGCGACGTCGACTGAACGTAGTTAACCAAGAGGAATCGCGAAGCAACCCCGTTCCCATAAAATCACGCCCAAAACTAATCGGTCAGCTCCTTGCAAGAGAAAGGGCGGTCACGATGTGCTTGCATATCCAGCGCGGTTGTCTGGGTTCTCGTCAAGTTGCAAGTCGATCACGCGGGCGTTACCCGTCTTTCCAAGCGCGTCAGCTGCTAGCTGCGTGGACCATTTATAGGCCACTGTTATGGAATACCTGAATCGCAAGTATATAAGGGACCACTGCGCTGAGTCTCGTTTGGTTCCAGTATCGACTCAGTCATCCAACCTCGTCCTGCTACTAGTGATACCATCACTACATCACACACCCTAGAGTTTCCTTCGCTCGATTTTGGCTAACCCACTTTCAACACACAGAAGACTTCCGCAGCGCGGTGGCAAGACCCGGAGCCTCCAGCTTCGTCAGGCGGCCAGGCCTAAGCGAGAACTTGTTGCGTTGCATCTTATTGCACTGCCTGCTTTCCTGCATTTAATGTTCATTCTTCGTACTATCGATTTGTTCCGCTTGAGAAACTATCTGGCCAGACATCCGCGAGACATGTAGAGCAGCAAGAGGAACCAGGGTCGAAGATTGGACATCCGCCCGAGACTCAGTGTCAAATGATGTCCCATGTCTGACGAAGGCACTGCAGCCGTGATCACTGGGAGTGACAGTATTTTGATGTGTACTTCCTGTCTGTCTAGCATGTAGGGCAGTTCTGATGTGGCCTGGTGGCTGTGCACGGGACGATGTCCACCCTGGACAAGCTTTGCCAAATGTATATCCTTCTACGTTTCTCCCCACGACCACGCCACCCCATCACCGTCTTATAGTAATTTGTCTCTGGAATCGCAGGTCCATCTGAATCTGCATGCGCAGGTCTTTGGCCCCAGGAATAGCTCGCCTTCCGCAAGTGGTACAAGTCGTGATCGAACGTCCCCGTACGGATGGCGCCAAGAACGGGACTTTCTAACACTTGGTCTCATCCCAAACCGCCCGAAACAAGTCGAAACGTAGCCCCTACTGCGAACAAGGCTTTCGCCCCCCCTCTGCCGTTGTCCGCTTGTGTTTGGGAACTTCCCGTTCATGAAAGCCCTAAATTTCGATCCGCGGAGAAAGCGATGAAGGAAAGCCCCCAATTTTACAGCACAACACAAAAAATACAGTCGTAGACAACGTTGGAGGCAAGCGGATGGTTTGAAATCGAGAAGAGGCACCTGCCCTGCGTCACTGAACTCTCCATCTCTTATCCGCCGCGTACTGGTCCCGCTCTCTTTCCAACGAACTTGACCGTGACTGCCTTGTCCTTCCATCATCCCTATCATATCTTCTGCGCGGTGGTGAATGCGCGTATGACCTCGACCTCCTCTTTGCAGCATGATCATCGTTCCTTGGCCCTCTTTCCCGATAGTTGTGAAGTTGACGGGGGAGAATGAGTTGGTAATGGTGAAGCCCTTGAAGTAGGTAGTACCAGCCACGTACGTTGTGAAGCTCATAGGGGAGGTGATTACGGAAGTTTGACGAAGCGAACAACTCGATTTCCTAATTTGAAAATACCTCAACGGCTCTTGCCCTATATCTGATTTCGAGAAAAAATCCTTACAGCGGTTTGTGGTAGCTGCACCCCAACTTCCCTTATCTTGTGGTGCGTGACCGTGTGAGGTGTCGACAAACTCAACTTCATCGCGAGAGGAGGGAGAGACCCACCGCTACGGGACCAATGCGGCGTGCCCATGATTAACCTTGCGAAGAAGGGCAGGCAGAGATATAACCTGTCCCGGTGGTGCAGACTCATTCCCCTTCCCCTTCCCGTGTACGATCTACCACCCACTCCCCCGTAAACACTCCATCAGCTTCCCCCCTCCCTCTTACTCTCTCCAAATCCCGTCCACGAACGGTGAATCCTATCTTCATCTAGCATCGTCCCGTTTAAAACATCCTATGTCAACAGACGAAAACCACGATACCAGCCCTTCCGCTGTGCTCGAGTCACCACCAAATTCGAACCACGATGCTTCCTCCGGTGGATTCCTGCCAAGCGCAAACACGAGTGGTCAAACCAATCCGACCAAAAACAAAGATCTCAACTTACCTGGTCCTGTTGGAGAAGCGTCTCCCCAGCGGAAGGTCGGTACTAATAAGCCTTTGTGGCAATTGACACTGACGACCAGTCGTATCTAACTTTTTGGGTGTTAACCAGGCCAAGGAGCCGCAGTAGTACGTCGAGGCCTCCTTGGTTCGTTGAGATCCGCGACTGACTTTTCTCAAACCTCTGGTATCTTTAGCTCCCCTAGGCGCAGCCCTTCTCCTGCGAGACCTCCACCCCCACTTCAACCTCGGCCTGACCAGGTCCCTAAGCCTTGATAATACCACATTCGCCAAGCGCTCCATGGCCATCTTGTAATGTTACGAAGAGGACGCCCAATGCAACTGATTAGAAGTGGGAGAACCACGACGCCGCAGATATTATGTACCTCTCCCGCCATCCTTAATAATTAAAATACATTATCTGCTCTCGCCATTTGGGTTCGGCTAAGTTCTGATATTGTGGGGAACAAGCAAGGACAAAGTTCTTGATCAGCGTGTGACAATGTGACCCGCCACGGCCCACCACCATCGCCACCAGGTCGGATCTCATGACCTGCAAACTCGGTACTATTAATTTCTGCGTAAAATGGACTTGTCTTGGTCCACGGGTGTCTTTGGCCAGTCCCATGCGCGCAAGAACGGACGTTCGTCTTGTACAACTGCCCCTATAGCCTCCGATCACTCTGGAATGTCGACATCGACATAGATCAATCAACTTGCGGACCCACTGGCCCATGACTCTACCAAACGCTCGCGGAATTCCCGCCGTTCACTTAAAGTAGTTGTTCCGTCTGTGGTTGTCGTCGGCGTTTGACAGCGTTCTGTTTCGTCAGACACGAACGTCCTTGCTCCACCTTGTACTCGCCCTGCTGAAAAATTGGGAGACGGAACATTCCCCTTGACGCAGGAGGCACCGCATGTTCATTTGTTCCAAATTAAGAAATAGGGTAAGGTACATGGAACATCGAGTTCTTTTTTTGGCTTTCCGGAAACCGCCGTCCAAGCGCAGCTGTACATATGGCGCGGGAAACCCTTATGATGTCTCATCCGCCCTGTCCACGCCAAGATTATTCTACTCAAGCTACCCCAGACATCCCCAGTTCCACCAGAATTGGTCACAAGTATTTCTGATTGCCTTTTTCTTATGACTTGCCTTGTCTTGAGTGAAATGTCTCGGGCCTCCTTCCTAAATGAAATGTCTCTACGGCCAAACCCCGAAGCTACGTGGCCGCCCTCTACAGACCAGCGCACTTTCTAGCATTCCAGAGTCGCAAGTATGTCCTGCGGACTCAAATGTATATAAGGGAACGTTGATATGAGTGTTGGGTTTCAGCATCGACCCAGTCTTCCAACGTCGCCCCGCTTACTAGTCTCTCCGACACTACATCCCTCTCTCCAGTAGGCCTTAAAGTTTCGTTCGCTCGGTCTTGGCTAACTCGTTTGCAACACGCAGAAAACCCCCACAGCGCGATGGCACAACCCGCAGCCTCCAACTTCGTCCGACCTACACCTGGTCAGCCCATTCCACCAGTGACCACAGTCCCACCAAATGGTCGTCGTACCGAGAACAATCGCCCTTAGGCCATTCCCTTCATACGCGAACTTCTTGCATTTTATCTATCGCTCCGCTTTATTTTACGTATTTCACCTGCGGTCTTCGCATTAATTCATTTGTTCTGCTTGGGAAACTATCTGGCCAGTGAGATCCGCAAAACAGCGACAGGTACTTGGAACCAGGGTCGGAAATCGGCTGCCCATGCCAAACCAAGTGTCAAGTGGCGTTCCATGTCCAATGAAAGCACTGCCGACGTAATCACAAGGGATGGGAGTATTCTGATTTGTATCTCCTCTGTGGCTTGGTTATGTGACAGTCATGATCATGCGTGAACTTTGTGGCTCTGAAAGGAGATGACGTTCGTCCTGGACAAACTTTGTAAGCTTGTCTCCCACAAACGAAGCTCCACCAGGCCCCATGACTACGCCACTCCATCTCCGTCTCCTGGCCTTTTTTTTTCGGAAACGTATCCTTATCTGAATTTACGTGCAAATCTTTCACGCTGAGCCCAAGACGATAGCTTGCCTTACATAAGCGGCACGAGTCATGATCGAACGTCCATCGTGAGGATGGCGCCAAGAAAGGGACCTTCGAACGGTTAGTCTCATTCTGGGCTGCCTAGAACACACCGAAACTTGGCTCTTAATTCCCTTGAATGTACAAGGCTTCGGTTCCTCCTATGCCGTTGTCCGCTAGAGTTCGGGACCTTGGATCCCGTTCACTTTGCAGGTCCTTTCAATCGGCGGTAGCCCAGTGCACCACACCGTTCGAACATAATCACGGCATCATGACTATTGACTCCCTGAGCTGCCACGAGGGCCTTATCCAAGCTTCCGAAAAGAGATGGTCGAGATGGTCGACCTTTTCCATTAGAAGATTTCCACGGCGATCAGACAAGCCGGTCAACTTCGAGTCGTCACAAAGAAGGCGTGGGTCGCTTCCCGCAGCAGATCTCGTTCGACTCGAGGCCTACATGGAATGCGGCATTTCCTGAACTCCGATAGAACCCTTTCGTTTGTTCCATATTTGCGTCGAAAGTGTTCGCTTGGGACTTGGCCCAAGTGTCCCGGAGGTATTTGCACCCAACCCCGGTTAACAATCGCAGAACAGTGAAAGCTTCCTGGACACGTACGCAGTGACTACGAGCGGAGGTTCGTGGACTAACCGATTGTTCGACTGTATGGGCGTTTGGGGTGTATAAAGATAGAGTCAGCGATCGACCCTTCCCTCCAACAACACCTCGGATTCAACACTACCACAGTCCAACCACCTCTGAGCCTCTCGAAGTACCACTTTATCCAGTAAGCCGTTATGCCATCATACGTTCGAGACGTTTTACTGAACCGTTCAAAGCAGGACACTCCTCGCAACATGGGAAACTCTGCAAAGCCTGGACAATCATCCGACACGGTGACGGTCGTCGATGATGGATCGAACCACGGCAGTGGCAGCACTCGCCCTTAGAGGGATACAAACCCACGAGTGATCATACATTGCCTAGCCTTACGCTCAATACTCGTCTTGTATCCTGCCCCTCGGTCCAACTATGCTTGTCATGCGTCTCTAGCTTCTCGTCATGGAGTATGAATGCACGGACTCCGTTTCAGAGCATCAACAAGAGCGTGGACCAAGGTTCATGATATTTTAAGGTACACTGGGGTAAAGTGAGACTTTCTGCAGCGCTGAAAACGAACCATGCATCACGCAAGACACCTTGAATGACGCTCCAGGAGAATCAGTCAACTTGGTAATACATCGATTCCTTCGAAAAGAAACAGCAAAACCCTGGGAAACAACATAGCTGTATACAGACCAAAGATCAGGGAGACAAACGGGCTCGAGGGGCATACAACGGTGGAGATGTACTAAGTGAACTCATCCTTCGAGTTGATCGAATCGGCGCGAAGATAACCACCGTTGGAGTGGCGACGGGGAAAACCGCATGGCCCCTCCAACGGTAAAGGTGGCGAGGTACTCGCATTGGGTATGGTCGCGGCGTCGGCTGAATGTAGTCTGCCAAGAGGAATCGCGAAGCAACACCGTTCCAATAAAATCACGCCCGAAACTAATCGGTCAGTTCCTTGCAAGAGAAAGGGCGGTCACGGTGTGCTTGCATATCCAGCGCGGTTGTCTGAGTTGTCGTCAAGTTGCACGTCGATCACGCGGGCGTAACCTGTCTTTCCAAGCGCGTCGGCTGCTAGCTGCGTGGCCCATTTATAGGCAACTGTTGTGGAATACCTGAATCGAAAGTATACAAGGACCACTGCGCTGAGTCTCGTTTAGCTCCAGCATCGACTCAGTCGTCCAACCTCGTCCTGCTACTAGTGATACCATCACTACATCCCACACCTTACTAAGACCCTAGAGTTTCCTTCGCTCGATTTTGGCTAACCCACTCCCAACACGCAGAAGACTTCCGCAGCGCGATGGCAAAGCTCGGAGCCTCCAACTTCGTCAGACCTAAACAAGAACGTGTTGCATTGCATCTTATTGCACTGCCTGCTTTCCTGCATTTAATGTTCATTCTTCGTACTATCGATTTGTTCCGCTTGAGAAACTATCTGGCCAGACATCCGCGAGACATGTAGAACAGCAAGAGGGTCGAAGATTGGACATCCGCCCGAGACTCAGTGTCAAATGATGTCCCATGTCTGACGAAGGCACTGCAGCCGTGATCAT
>WSUB01000075.1:0-12307 GCA_019633425.1 Tulasnella sp. 424 | reverse complement strand
TCGAAGATTGGACATCCGCCCGAGACTCAGTGTCAAATGATGTCCCATGTCTGACGAAGGCACTGCAGCCGTGATCATAGTGAGTGACAGTATTTCGATGTGTACTTCCTGTCTGTCTTGCATGTGGGGCAGTTCTGATGTTGCCTGGTGGCTGTGCAGGGGACGATGTCCACCCTGGACAAGCTTTGCCAAATGTACGTGTATCCTTCTACGTTCCTCCCCACGACCACGCCACTCCATCACCGTCCTATAGTAATTTGTCTCTGGAATCGCAGGTCCATCTGTGCAGGTCTTGACCCCAGGAATAGCTCGCCTTCCGCAAGTGGTACAAGTCGTGATTAAATGGATGGTCCAAGAGCAGGGAGTTCTAACACGTAGTCTCATCCCAAACCCCCCGAAACAAGTCGAAACGTAGCCCCTTACTGTGAACAAGGCTTTCGCCTCCCCCTCTGCCGTTGTCCGCTGGTGTTTGGGAACTTCCCGTTCAGGAAAGCCCTAAATTTCGATCCGCGATAACCAAGTGCACCATAACGAATCCAAGTGCCGCATCCAAGCTCTTGACTCCATTGGCTTCTTGATAGTCTCTTGCCCCAAGCCTCCCAACAGGAAGGCTTGATCGGCTTTCCCCAATCGAAGGTTTCCACGCGGCCAAAGCCGGCCAAACTTCCGATCGTCACAGGAGAGCGTCAACACCCCCCCCCCCCCGGAACAGATCTCCGTTCCACTTGAACATGCGTGGAATGAGGTATTTCTTCAATTCCAATGTACCATATTCCTTTTTCGAAAATTTGCGTCCATTTCTCAACTTGGTTTGGCGCTTGGTCTAAAACCTGTCTCGGGGAGTTTGTCAATGCGCTCCTGAGACGGTCCACCATCGCAGAACACTTCCAGGACACGTATGCAGTGACTACGGACGAACGTTCGTTCGATTACCTGGCTATCTGAATGTCTTCAGTATATAAGAGATAGCCCATTCCTCACCAACCTGCCAGTCCTATCAGCTCCAGGACTACCACGATCTGAATCCCTAGGAACCCTGCAAACTACCGCACTTTATCTGGTATGCTATTCCAGTGCCACTCGTTCATGACTTTCGCTGAACCTTTCAAAACAGGACACTGCCACAACATGGGAAGCTCTACAACCCCCGGTGAATCGGCGGCGACCGTGACGACTGTGGATGGTGGATCCTCGAATCAGAACACTGGAGGCAGTCGCTCTTAGGGGGATTAAATCTTCCTCAGTGTTTAGGAATTGCCTGGCCTTACGGGCCTCTTGTATTATTCTCCTCAGCCCAATTATTGTTGTCATGCTTCTCTTGCTTCTAGTCATGGGGTGCGAATATCCGGACTCCGTTTCAGAGCATCAACGAGAGCATAGACCAAAGTCCACGACCTTTGGAACTACGCAGGGGTACAAATTTTATTTTAGGGCATTGAGACTTTCAGCAGACGGGCAGCACCCATTGAGAATGGACCATGCATCACGCAAGACAATTCGAACGAAGCTCCAGCAGAATAAGCCAACTTGGCAATACATCGATCCCTTCGAAAAGCAACAATAAAAATCTCGGAACCAACATAAACGTACATAGACCAAATATAAGGAAAGACAAACCGGGGGGAAAGGGGGTATTCACAAAAACCGGGTACTAGTAGCATAATTTATACCCTCGCCACCATTCAGACATCCACTCTCAAGCGAATCAAAGAATCAACTTCGCCAGCGCGAAGGAAACAAAGGCCGAAACGCCCCAAACCCAAACGGAACCGACCTTCAACATGGCCGAAGAATTTTTACTCGAGCTCTTACTGGTCGTTCCAAGCGGATCACTTCCATTGCGTCCGTTGCTCGACATGAGCACGGTTTGGTCGATCGATGGAACGGCTCGGCCCGTCGTAACGGTCGTAGAGAACGTTTCGGCTTGCGTGATGTCCGCTCCGGAGCTTGCCACGGCTTCGTCGGTTAAAAAGACCAAAGCGACTGAAGGTCCCGGGACGGGGATGTTGCAGGTCCCGTCGGCGGTGTTGCATTGGATGGTGATGATCTCGAAGTCACCTTGTAGACGACCGTCTGATTGGAATTGGGCGCCGAAGGTTTGTCCAGCCCTGTGTGAGTACGAGAGGGGAGGAAGGGAGGGCTCCATCAGCAAATGGCCGCGCGTGCGGTTTCGGGCAAGGGACGCACCAAGTAATGTTGTCCTTCGAGTTGATCGATTCGGCGCGAAGGTATTTGACTTTGACCGTCGCTGGAGTAACAGAGGGGAGACCAGTCTGGGCCCCTCCAACGGCAAACGTGGCGACGTAGTCGTTCCCGTTGGGCGTAGTCGGTTGAACGTAGTTGACCAAAAGGAGGCGAGAAGCAACGCCGTTTTCGTAGACTGTTGTACAAAAAGAGAAAGTTCGCAAACGCACACAGATCGGTCAGTTTTTGGCAAAGAGGGACTGGGCGGTCACGCCAGCTCAAACGACGACGTACTTGCGTATCCAGCGCGGTTGTCCGAGTTTCCGTCGATCTGCAAGTCGACCACGCGGGCGTTGCCGGTCTTTCCAAGTGCTTCGGCTGCAACCAGCTGGGCGTAGAAGATGGCTCCCGTTGTCCATTTTCGAACTTTGGTCATGTTGGTTGGAGGAGGGGTGAAAGGGTTATCTGTTCATTAAGCACGGGTGTTAGGGTCGAGAAAATTCAGGGGTGGACGGAAGGAAGGGAAAAGGAAGTCGAGGACTCACAGTAGACGTTTTGACCACCAAAGTGCCTGAATGAGTGAGGGAGGGGGGGGGGAGGTGAAGCGTAAGTATTCATATCAGAGACGTTTCGGTTGCGGGGAGACTTACAAAAGACCGTAGGTGAAGTTTCCGTATGCCATCTGCATAGCGTAATCGGCAGCCCAGATGGCGGAAGCGAACGAGTCTGAAATACCGGGGAAACCCTACAGATAGCGAGCGCTCAAGTTCAGTCCGCCTAGTCGCAAAAGAATGAGCTGCAGCAAGGGTACATACACCACACGAAGCCGTGTTCGTCTCCATCATCATGAACTGCTTTCCAGCAGCCACAGCCGTGTTCGCCGCAGGGAGATACGGGTTAACCAAGTTCTGCACTTCGTGGTGGCTAAGGTATCTCTGGTACTTCGGTTGAGGGTCTTCTTTCGGTGAGGCGCAGTTGTTGTCTGGGTAGTGCATGACGTCGACGTATTTGAGTTGGGGTTGGAATTGAGTGAGGTAACCCGCATCGAGCAGTTGTCCGATGTTCCACATGCAGCAGACTGAGGGACCGACGAGGATAGGGTCTTGGATGGTAAGGTTTTGAATCATCTGTGGTTTGAAATTTGGGAAACGGTCAATTGCGAGAAGGGGTGGAGGGCGTATTGCAAGCAGTCCTTACGTAGCTCGTATCGCCCATAAAGTCTGGTATGCCGTAGGTGCTTGCCTTCTTTTGGTTGATTGAGTACCTGTAATCGTGAAATAAAATCAACAGTCGGCAATAGAGGCATTATGCGGGTGGGGCGTACAAGTCGGGTTCGTTCGCCATTTGCAGACCCAAAAGGTTCTTGCCCAGGATGGACTTTACGTTCTGTAAGACCAAGGCCGCATTTCCATCTGCATTCGAGTTGACGAACGGAATGCCGAAGAACCAGTTAGCGTTGACGAGTTTGCTGATTTCCGCCATGGTGAGAAGCAAGTCGAGGGTGAAGTGGACTTCGGGAGTCTCAGTCTTGGCTGCATCGTTTCCCTTGTATTTCTGGATCGTGTGACCGTTGGGATTTCCGTCCAAGTTGAGGGTGGCTTTATCTTGGGTATTACCGCCCACGCGAATGGTGATAGCTCCTGCGCGAGCTTCCAACAGGGCGCAATAGTTGAGGAACTCTGGACGAATGACTGCGCGGAGATAAAAAGGCGGCGGAGTTTAAAATCATTTGCACTGTCGTGAAAGGATGGCGTAACGGACCTGCAGGTTTTTCTCCCACTGGGTGGTTTTTTCGTGTTACTTAGTCCCTGCCAAGAACGCGCGGGCTTGCATTTCGGACTTACTAAGCATAGCAGCGACTGACAACTCGATTGAAAATCCGAGCAACGATCCGGACTGCAGTAACAACCAAAGGAGGTGAGTACGAGCACACGTTGCGGTCGCACGAGGGGAAAGCCGCGTACGACGGGGTTGCCCATGCCATTCATTCCACCATCGTAGAGTTGAATGAAAGTTGCTGGATTGAAGTCGGCTGGAGGTGCTGGTGCTTGGAGGACTGTTTGATCCGTTGAGGCTACGGTGTACTGGGCGGCAGCAGCCGAGGCTGCTTGAGACGTGTAAACAGTGACTGATGCATTGACGAATGCTGAGAGAGACGCGAAGAGAAGTAGTAAAAGCTTTGAGTGCATGAGTGGTGCCATGCAGAGCGTGTGTGCTTGGGAGGGGGACGACAAGAGAGAGCCAAGAGGGAGAAGAGAAAAGGGAGGGGGGGGGATCTGCGATGTGGCAACAACCACCTGAGCAATTTCTTTATCGCAGGGGGGAGACGCTAGGAACGCCGGTGCCGAGGCCATGCCGAATTGTGAATGAGACTTTGCGTTCTGCCAACGGCGTGGTAAACAATGGGCAGAATTCTCTCGGCGATTATGTAATCTATCGCAACGCCTGCCAAGACCTTCCTACGGCCCCAAAATAGGAACACGAAGACCCCGGAACAGGCGCCGGACCGGAAACGGCACACTTACACAGGAACAAATACGGGAGCACACCAAGCCGCTCGGCGGAATTGGAATGCCGAGACAACCCATCATCCCCCCCAAGGTCCGCATATGCGCTGTCGCCCAATCGACCAACGAGCTTCGACATGTCAGCGGCATGGTAGATGCAAAATAGACAGACAACGAATATCCGTATCCCACCCGGCTTAAGGTCCGCCGAAGGCCAAGGAGAAATTCGCCATTGACTGGATTCTTTAGTGCACAAGGGTCGGCGCCCGCTTCCCTTTTGAGCAAAAAGTATGCCGTGGCATCCCACAGGCCGCACTTCTCACCTCTTTCGGATAAAATGGGTAAGGCTGCAGTCGTTACTTGTGATCGGGTGCCTTGGCAACAAAATGTGCCACCCTGACGACGTTATCCCGAGATTTAAGCTGCTACTCGGTTCTCAAGCCCTTTTATTTGATCTTCGCCAGCACACCGCCCGAGATAAGAGGCGAAACCGAAACGACAACTCCTTTCTTTTGAGCCGTCCTCAGCCTAGCACATGAGTGTCTTGTTCTAGCTCCTGCAAGTTTCTTCTGCCCACTACGATTCCACGCTCTCCCGCTCCGAACCTCGGGTGTATAAATTACTTGCTATCTGGTTTGGGACCTTGAACGGTCTCGTTTGGTCAGCGCTTTGCAGTTCGCTCCTCAGACTTGCCTCAAAGACTCCCATCCAAGCGAGAAGGATCAGCCCGGGCGGCTTGGCACTTCCCTACACCACCAGAGGAGTTTGCTCGATCTCCTCTATAGCACCCGTGGCCAGAAGCCCTTTAAGAACACAGCGTCCCATCCTCTGGAGCAAACCCCATCCGTCAGGTCTCTCCCCAAGTCACGTATACTTACATTGGTCCCATTGGCTTCGGGATCGCCTCGGTAGCATCACGGTCAAGAAGAGTCCTTCTTTCAGTCTGCTATGCTCCTCCCGATCATGTTTCTGGGTGGAATGGGCAATCCGATTGGAACGGAACTCACCATGTAAAGAACTTTATGCGAAGCAATCTTGGTTTTTGGTCCACAACCCCCCGGGGCTCGACACGTCAGGTACAGGTTCGCCTCTCGAACGACGCGGCGTCGACAGCCTGAGGCCGAACGAGTCTTCTGATGCTGCGCACTTGGCATTACTTCTGTCTCTCCTCGTTCTGACTGGCCTAAAATGGGAGTCGTCGAAGATGAGCCTGGGAGTGGTCCCCTATGATGATGCTTTATAAGAAGGAACGTCGTTCATTTCTTGAGGGCGAAATCCAAGGATCCTACGATGCGTTCACTTTCAACTCCCTTTTGCATTGCCTTGTCACTCCTAGCGGCGACGGTAGGCACCGCATTCCCCCTCAGGCTCTCACCTTACCTCTTCGGTTGAAGCTTGCTTATCATTCCCGTTTAGGTTGGGTCAGTTCACGGTACGACAACTAGACCGCGTCCCACGTCCACTACAACCACGACGACATCGACGATGACGACGACGACCGCGACACCCTCTGTACATCTTGTGCCTGAATGGGGGCAATGTAACGGGATCGGGTTCCCGGCGCCACTTGAGTGCCAGCCTGGATTGGTGTGCCATTATTACAACGAATATTTCTCTGGGTGGTGAGCAAACGTTTGTTGCCGTGTTACTCGGTCCTCTGACTTTCTATTCCTCAACTGCAAGTGAAAAACCAGTCGCTTAGACACTCGTTGGAACACCGGTCACTGGGACCGTTAAGGCTACATCCTCTGCCTAGTCTTCTTGCGTGGCTCCGGAATATATTTTGATCTTGACTATCCTACCTACATCGCCAACTGTACGAAGCTGCGTATCCCTTGTTCCCGGAGGTCGTCAATACGGCGGGTTCGAATTTCCTGATCTGCGGGCGTACTGCCAACCACCATCGGTTTGCTTTTCCATCAAGCAGTATTGATCTGGATGATACGCCAGTTAGGAATCTCCTTGACGCTCGAGCTCGAGCTCACATTCTACAAATCGGGACTCTCTAAAATAACTCTGCAACGTAGCTATAACCCAGCTTATTAGACGATAGGGACTCCGCTTGTTCAGACGATCAACCCTTCTTCCTCTGCATGAGCGTCCTTCTGGGGGCTCTGTAATGATATCTGATGTTGAAATGTGAGATTTCGAATGTAAACAGCTGGGCCTACTGGGGCCTTTCGGCCATCGACCACCTTGCCGCGGAAGCTTCACTACCAGAAAATATCCGATAATCCACCATTCTACTCAAGGCCCAAGCACGACCTGGGGTGGGGCTGACGGCCCGAACCGGATGCGTGGATGATTGAGAATCTTGGAATGTGGAAGCGGCAGCAGCTCCCGTATAATCCTGCTAGCGCTAATGTTCTTCTTGGCAGATACATCTTGAACGATGCGGTACCGACAAGCCGGACGTGTCCCATGAGAACTGCGCGCTTGGCACTACTTCTCTGTCTTTCCTCGTTCAAACTCGCCAAAAATGGGGGCCATCAAAGACGAGCCTGGGAGTAGCCCCATTTGATGAAGCTTTATAGAAAGGAAGGTCGTTCATTTCTCTAGGACGAATTCAAAAGACAAGGATCCTACTATGCGTCCCCTTTCAACTCCCTTTTGCATTGCTCTGTCACTTCTAGCGACGATGGTAGGCCCTGAATGTCCTTCGGGCTCTCCCCTCGTCTATCTGCTCCAAGCTTTGCTTATCATACTCATTTAGTTTGGGTCAGTCCACGGTTTACCGACAACTACACCGCCTGTCACGACAACCTCGACGACATCAGCGCCAACTACGACCACGACATCCTCTCGGTACCTTGTAGCTGAATACGATCAATGTGGTCCGATAAACCAGCCGGTGCTTGAGTGCCAGCCTGGATTGGTGTGCTATTATTACAACCCATATTGGTCTATGTGGTGAGCAAATGTTTATTTTTGTGGTTGCTCGGGACTCTGACTTTCTATTGCTCAACTGAAAGTGTAAATCCAGTGTCTTGGACACTGGGTGGAACACCGATCACTACGGCCCTTCAGGCTACATCCTCTGCCTGACCTTCTTGCGTGGCTCCGGAATACATTTGAATCTTGACTGTCCGGCTTTCATCGCCAACTATTCGAAGCTCCGGATCCCTTCCTCCCGAGGGTCGCCAATGCGGAGGTCTGAGTTTCATAACCCGCAGGCTTACCATCAACCAGAGACAGTTTGATTTTGCACCAATCAATATCGGTCTGGATGGAATCTACAAAACGGGTGACCTTTGCGTATTCCACGATTTAGCTTTAATTGGACAATGCGAACTTCGCTTACTCAGACGATCAGCCCTCCCGGGCCGTCATCTCCGTGAAAGTACTTTTTGGGTGCTTTGTAAATATATTTGATCCTGAACTGCAAGCTTGAACATAATAAGCCAGGATTATACGTTGGACCTTGTCGTCTGACCACTCTTGGGTTCTACCAGACGCGGTTGCCACTCGCCGGAAAACCATAGCAGCAGTTATCGGCCACATTAGTTTTGATCCAATGGTTCTGAAGCTTTAAAATAAGCTAGATACTCTCTCCAGCACGTTCGGGTCGAGAAAAATCACCGTGAAAACGAATGGGAATTCTGAGTCTCTTTGCGAGGAAGCGCCCGTTGTCATCGGCCTCCGGAAGTCCAGCGGCTAAAATGTCCGCCGCTACGTCTTGGGCTCGTTGGCTCCAGGGTCAAATCGAGAATTTGACTAATCGACTGCGTCGGTAGCTTCGCGGCCAGAAAAGACCCGATGTTCTCCCTAGTTCCCAACCACATTTTGGGGAAGCTGTTTACGGCTCGAACCAGGAGGTGTGGGTGATTGAAATCTTCCCACCCCTAATAAGTTCCTACTATATGTAGCCTCTCCAGCATTATTCTTGGCTAATCTTAGACGAACTCCTCGCTCGGCGTTAACGGTTGGAAGGCCGGACAGTGCTTCTGACCACTCGTGACGCGCTTGGAAGGACTTCTGTCTTTCTTGGGTTCTCGATGAATTGAATGGGGATTAACGAAGACAAGCCTGGGAGTGATCGCTGGACATGCTAGGCACTTGAAACGCCTAAAAAGAAGGGGGACATCCATTTCTCTCAGGCGGTAGACGTCGATCCTATGATGCTTTCACCATCAACGCCCCTTTGCATTGCTTTGTCACTCTTAGCTACGACGGTAGGTGACGAATATCATCAGGCTCTCCCTTCAGTGCTCTGTTTCAGGGTTCCCGCTCATCGTTCTCACTTAGGTTGTGTTGGTCCATGGTTCGACGACAACGATACCGCCTACCACTTCCCAGACGACCTCGACCGCACCAGCCGCGACAACGGGCAAACTTCTTATCCCTGAATATGGGCAGTGTGTGGGTAATGGCTTTGGTCCATTCGAATGCGAGCCAGGCTTAGAGTGTTATAAATACGGCAATTATTATGGGGCATGGTCAGTCTCAACGAAATGCTACAGTGTTGCATGTACCCTTACCTTCATGGTGGCCTTTCGTTTTTGTCAGTTACCGTCCGGGCTCACAACCTTCCGGAGGGATCACCGTCTGGCCTACAACTACGACCACGACCACGACCACATCAACCTGGACGAAATGGACACCAACTACGACCACGAAAGCCGCTCAGACCCCAAGGGCCTGAATATGGGCGATGCGGCGGGTTCGGGGTGCCAGGCAGCCCGGATCCGTTTTTCGGCGATGTGGTAAGCAAATGTTTGTTGTTGTGGTTACTTCGTGACCCTGACTTTCTATTCCCCAACTGCAAGTATAAATCCAGTCTCTTGCGCAATTGGACACTTGGTGGAACGCCGGACCCTTGGACTATGACGCGGACTGTCAAGCCTACAACCTCCGCATGAGCTTTTTTCGTGGGGTCTGGAATATACTTGAATCCTGAGTGATGTTTTTTTGGATTTTGTATTGTCGATTGCACGAGTGATTTGGTTTGCTTGTCGTGCGTCCCATTATCTAAGCAGCAACGTTAGGTTGCGGTCAGGCCCAGAAATAAGAGGACCATATTTGAGTGAGGAGTTACGTATGTTGTTTGTTTGTCGTTGCTAGGCCCACACTCTCTGTCCGGTGCCTCTGGCCTGCACCTGGAATCGTCTAGGTAACGCAAGAACGACATACATTCAAGCACCGTCTGATCAAATCAAAGCAAAGAAATGAATTGCGGGGGGGTCGTTTCTACCTGCGGTTGCCTGCTTTTTTGGATCCGTGGAACGGAACCTGACGAAGGAGATGCAAACAATCCATCCGACGTGCAGCTCACTGAAAAACGGCGGAGAATGGTTCTGAATGCCTTCAAGCAGTACGTCTCTTCTATAAATGAAGCCTCTGACTGCACCGAACTTGCTCTCCATCCCCTCTCATCATCCAGTCTAATCGGCTCTCCTTCCTCCTACCTCTCTCATCTAATTCACTCACACTCTCGCTCAACACCACCCACCCACCCACCACTCATTTAGTGAAGAATTCTATCTTTATTATTACGATGCTCTTCCGAAACCTCCTTACCATTCTCCCCGCCTTCGTCGCTCTCGGCGTCAACGCCATCGCGCTCCCGTCGACCTACCTTGCCGAGCTGGTCGAGCGCACCCCTACCATCGACAATATCGTCCCTCGCTGCGAACCTTGCGGGGATGGTCCTGGCATCGGAAGCGGAGTTGCCACTGGTATCCACACTTCCATTGACATCGACGCGACCTTGAAGCTGTTCACTCCCGCCCACCTGGCTTGCACTCAAGACATCGTCAACATCTTCGCTCACGTCACGGGAGACGTCAAGGCCACCGCACACGTCGTCCTCGGTATCGGTGCAGCCCTCTACACCTGGACCGACGACGATCTGTTGGAACTTAAGACTGCTCTCGACGCGTACATAGCGGGGACGATCAGCACCGGCGTCAACATATTCGTCAAGGCCGGAATCGACGTCGCCGTGTTCACAAAGGAGCAAGCCGGCTGCCTCAAAGCGTTCATCGCCACCTCTATCGAAACGGACATCGACCTAGCCGTGTCAGTTAAAACGGACCTCGCCCTGTTCGTTCAAAACTCGATCGTCGTCGCTGGCGCCACTTGCACCGACTTGTCCACCCGCGTTCAAGCTCACCTCTCCGCTTTAGTCAAGGTCGTAGCCGCTCTCAAGTTGGACGCCAAAGTCGCCACTTGCGCTTCTGCCGCCGTTGCGATTAAGCTCGCTATCAAGGCATACGTCCAATCTTGCATCGACTCCACCAAGGGCCTCCTCGCAATCGCTGTCAAGATCACGCTCCAAACCCTGCTCATCGTCGTCAACGCCTGGATCAAGGCCGACTTTGGCGTCCTCACTGGAACAGCTGTTGGACTCCTCGGCATCAACCTCAAGACCGTCGCTGATGTCACTATCTGCAAGTCCATCGTCACCTTCCTCCTCAGCTTGAGCGCCAAGTTCGACCTTTTCACTTCCCTCAATTTGGACGCGGCCACATGCTACCAGGTTTTCTCCTCGGTCGTCGCCCACTAAGCTGGAAGAGGAGCGATCCGCATCTGCTCCTTTCTGACAAATACCGTTGTCGGGGGGATCTTTGGGTTTCACGTTGTTCTCATTTTCTTTCTAATTTTATGGGCTTTCGTGTGGCTTCTTCATTTGATATTTCATTTCCCTGTCCTCCTCGCTCATGTCCTGGGGCCGTTTCATCTATCTTTGTACCTACCTTTGGATGTACCGGGCTTCTGACCTTTTCGAGAATGTTCAAGGCCTTTTTTTCTGATTTCTGACGACATCTCGCGAGATCCAGCCATCTCTTTGGACTTGGCTCTCAAAGGCTATTCAGCGCGGAGACGGAGCAGGGCCGAACAGAAGATGCGTGTGATTTTCAGTAGGTTATTAAGGATTTTGAGTTAATAATTCTGTAAACCAGGGTCTGTTGGGCATTGGCACTCGCAAATGTAACCAGATCGGCAGATCATCCCGTCTCCTCATTCGTCTTCCCATCCTTTGCCTTCACCCCCATTCCAAAAGCTCAATATTAGACTAGTTTGATTGCTCCCGTATATCCCAGCTTTCGGTAAACCAGGTTCCATATCTACCTTCGAATGAAGCTTCCAGACGGCGTCGATTTTAAGCTTATTTGCCACTATCGGAAGAGGTTTCTGGAAGATCGAGTACGAAAATGTAGTGTACCCTGGCCGAATTATAACCAACTTTTGACGGGCTGTCCCTTTGTATAACCTCTTGACTGACGCGGAGCTCGCTGAGTTATTCGGTTTTGCCGAAGGGGAAGACTGAGGAGTGGGTACAACGAAGCCCTTCGATTGATTTCTTCAGAATCAATTGACAGCGTGTTTGGAGGGCGGGCCGAGGACGCTACGCGTACTTAGGACATGGGAAGGACAATCCACAACAAGCCCTAGCTTAGAGAATTATTGACTCGGAATTTTGAATAAGCTACTGAAATCACACCCGTCTTCTGTGTGCCTTGCCCTGTCTCTGCGCTGAATATTTTTTGAGAGCCAAGTCCAAAGAGCACCCGAGGATGTCGTCAGAAATCAGGGGAGAAGGCCGTGAACATTCTACATTCTCGACAAGGTCCGAAACACAGTACATCTAAAGATATGTACAAAGATAGATGAAA
>WSUB01000074.1:101067-193103 GCA_019633425.1 Tulasnella sp. 424 | reverse complement strand
CGCACCTTCAACTTTCCCGCAGACATCTCATGAGAGGTCTCCGTGAAGCCTGCACTCGATTCTCCCGGAGCCGCCAGATGAGACATCTCCGGGAAATGTCTTCTGATTGTTCCCGGTTCGGCCTCCCGGAAAAGTTGGGTCTCGAAGGAGATTCATTATGCAAGCAAGGACATGAAATCGCTATCTAACGCGGAAAGCGATAGCGTGTAACTGGTCTACAACGTAAACTGACGGTTCCGGAAAAAATTAATCCCCTTTTTCATATTGCAGAAACCCGCATCTCTGGTGTAGACCGCATCACTCAGGTAAAGCGGTCTAAAGACGCTATTAACCGCTTAGAGGCTCGATATTCATTCCCCAAATGAGATCAAAATAATGTAGCAATATATTGGAATATTGGAATTATAGGAAAAATATACAAAGAATCTCATATAATAAGGTATAGGAGAAGGGGAGCTTGAGGGGAACGGCAAAAAATAGTATGACCTGGCCAGCGATATATGAGATAATTTTGTGAGCTTGGCCACAATATCTCATATATTTTGTCTGCTATAGGTGCTTTGGGCTCTTTTCAGAAAGCCCGGGGTTGCGGATGAACGTTATCCTAGCTTGCGATTGGTCCCCAGAGTGCTATGACATCGGCCTTAATCGATACTACTCAAAAGACCAACAATTTCGCGCAGCTTCCTTGCATGGTATCTAATCAACGCAAGCACCATGCTAGTCACCGTCACACCTAGCTTGAACCGTGATATCCTTTTCTTAGAGAACTGGTCTTTCTACTCCCGGGGCACATTCTCAACCATATCCGGTTACTGCGGCTGCTTGTCCGTCAGCGCCTCTTATGGAAACGCTTTCGGAACGCCGCTGCAGCACCCGCACAGAGAATAGTAAGGAATACACGCACCATATCAAAAACGACCTGCGCTCGAGCCTCGTGGTACCCCGAACTAATCGAATCGAATGCATGACGGGAAGCAGACAGAACCAAGACGTGCAGAGTTACACTAACTTAGAGAACACCGTACATATGCGTTACATAAACTACAGTCGAGTGTCAAGGAATGAATGTCGGTCGACCTGGGAATGTCTCGCCGAAACATCATTCTTCAGTCACTGTAGGTTCGAACCATTGACGGGCCTCTGCGGCGCCGGATAATGCCGTCTCTGCATCCCGAGTATTCCCGATTTCTCTAAAAATCCCGGCAGCCTGTTCATAAAGGCGTGTTGCGTTTTCGTACTGGTCCTGGTCGCGATGGACGTCGGCAAGGCACATCAGACTCCAGGCCCTTCCGACCCTGTCGCCAATATCCGTACGAATTTGCAGAGCTTCGGAGAAAAGCTGGATGGCCTGGCTGTGCTCGTTTTGAATCCGATGTACCTTAGCGAGACCCTGTAGAGCGTCGGATCGGCCTTGCCTGTCGCCAATGTCGGTGTAGATCTGGAGGACCTCAGAGTAGAATGTCACGGCCTGGCTGTACTCGTTTTGAACCCGATGCATATCGGCGAGACCCCAAAGAGCGTCGGCTCTCCCGCGCCTGTCTCCGATATCGGTGCGGATCCCGAGCTCCTCGGAGTAGAATGTGACGGCCTGCCTGTACTCCTTTTGCTGCCGATGCACTTCAGCGAGACCCGAAAGAGCGTCGGCTCTCCCTCGCCTGTCGCCAATGTCGGTGCAGATTCGGAGAGCCTCGGTGTAGAATGCGACGGCCTGGCTGTACTCGCTTCTGAGCCGATGCACGTCAGCGAGGCCCGAAAGAGCGTTGGCTCTCCCTGGCCTGTTGCCGCCGTCGGTGTAAATCTGGAGTGCCTCGGTGTAGAATGTCACGGCCTGGCTGTTCTCGTCCTGGCCCCGATGCACCTCAGCGAGACTCCAAAGAATGGAAGCTCTCCCTTGCTTGTCGCCGATGTCGGTGCTGATTTGGAGGGCTTCGGAGTATAACATAATGGCTTGGCTGTACTCGTTTCGAATCCGATGCACCTGTGCCAGCTGGACCAGCGCTGCCGCCTGTCCTTTACTGTCGCCGGTTTCTCGGTAGCTACCCAGGGCCTTCGCGTAGAAATCCGTCGCGTTCACGTAGTCGCCCTGCCGCCTGTACATATGCCCTAGTTGCATCAGAAGCGCTGGAGAGCGAGCCCTAGAAGTCGCTGCATCTGCGGTCCTTATCGGGTCTGGCCTGATCATAGGCTATCAAACTTTGGTCAATTGTCTGTAATTGACCCATATCAGCATGACCCACCAGCCACCTGATTGACTTTTGACATTCCTCCGCAGTCGGTCGCTTCTGGGGGTCCAAGCTCCAGCACGCAAGTGCGAGGGAACATAGTGCCTTGATCAATGCCATGCGAGCATCGTCCGTGATGGATGGGAGATTTCCCGTAACGACCCGTATTATGACAACATTGTCGACGTCGACGTCTTGAAACGGGATCGAATTGGTAATCACCTATTCCGGAGTTCGTGTGTGAGACTTCATCGTGATCGCGAGGCAGGACCTGAACTTTACCTCGTACACTACACATCCCAATGCCCAGATATCGCTCGCAAGGGTAGCTTTCTTCTTGTGCAACAGCTCCGGAGCGGCCCAACGAAGAGTGAAATGATCCTTCTTTAGCGTTAAGGTCATGGTATTGGTCGCACCGCAGAATGCTGGTTCAAGCGACAGGACTGGTGGCGGTTTGTTTTCAGTATGACTTGTCTCCTCAACGAGATCCTCGGTTGTTTGACGGCGAGCGGATCCAAAGTCGGTAATTACCGCGCGGTACTCGGAGTTGACCAATATGTTTATCTGCATTCAGAGCGATGTTTGCCACTGGTTTCAATATGATGCTCTCAGAACGTACGGATTTGAGGTCACCGTGGCGGATCGGGGGTTGTTGGCTATGGATGTATTCGACTCCGACAGCCACGTCGTAAATCTGGAATGCAAGTGTCAGAGGTGGGCCGAAGAAAAGCACTTCCATCGTACCAGGGAGATTCGTTCGGGGATCTCCCATTCTGCTGACGCGATGAAGTTCTTCAAGTTTCCGTTCTCCGCCCAGGGAAACACCAGCCAGACTACTCGTTCATCCTTGTACAAGTCCTCGACGAATCCTTCGAGTTTGATTACGTTCTCGTGAGAAAGTCCGACCAAGAATTCGGCTTCCCTGAGTGCCAACTGAACCGAAAGACCTTAGCGCTGAAACTACTGCGCGATTGGTCGGAGTCTTCTTACCCCTAATACCCGCGCTGGGTCATCCGATATTTTCATTTTCTTGACTGCTACATCCTGTAAGTTTGTATCGATGAGCCGCTCATAGTCACTGTAATTGGCCAGGAAAGCAGAGTAGCACCGACCTTCTGCTGCCGGGACGTCGACGCTTCTCCAGCAGGACCAGGTGAGTCAAAACCGTCATTTTTGGTCGGATAGGATTGGGTCGTTCTGTCTTGACCATTCGAGGGAGAGACCAAAAAGGCCCGTGAAACTGTTGCATACCCTCCATGGAACTCGGGGGCTCCCTTGACGAATTCGATAGAGGAGAGATCAAGTCGCCGATTCGCAAGCTTGTTGAGCTTATCCCTCTATGAAGAAAAGCACTTTTCGTAAGCCATTGGAAGTGTCCTTGACGCTTGGAAAGGGCGTACCAGCCTAGCGCTCGACGGGAATGCACCGCAGGAGGGATCGTGGTCCGAATCGGAGGGTGAACCAGGCAACGCGGCCGGCCGGGCATCTCGATTGTCGTCTTTTTGCATACCGAAGATTTAAGCGAGAAGATGCTAGGTGACGATAAGAGTCGCCGGTTTTCGATGGGCTTAGAAGAGAGGTGAAGGGAGTGGTGAAGCTGATGCAGTGTTTACAGGGGAGTGAGTAGTGGATCGTGCGCGGGAGGGGAATAGAAGGACGTACGTCCGGGGTCCCCTCCGATGCACCCGGGACAGATTCCATCTCTACCTGCCTTTTTTGGCAGGGCTAACCGTGCGCATGCCGCATTGGCCTTGTAGTCGTGCGTTTTTAGCTTCCGTAGAATGTTCCTTACAAGCCCGTACGATGAAGTTGAGTGTCGTTAGCGAAATCACCGCCTCGCACGC
Source organism: Tulasnella sp. 424 (assembly GCA_019633425.1). Taxonomy (NCBI): domain Eukaryota; kingdom Fungi; phylum Basidiomycota; class Agaricomycetes; order Cantharellales; family Tulasnellaceae; genus Tulasnella; species Tulasnella sp. 424. The sequence continues at coordinate 189,034 of WSUB01000074.1, read as the reverse complement.
CACAAAGATAAAGGGACCTTTCAGCGCACACACAAAGGCCGAGAAGGAAATCTGCCGCAACCAAATATACGGCAAGGTCCATGGTCTGCTTATCCCATTCATAGATTATGCTCTTACCCTTTCTCGTGGCCCAGTCTTCCAAGCAGCGCCGGTAACTTCTATCGACAGCGTTTCCACCCATCTCCCCTCGAGGGCCGCGCCACTCACACCCCATTCAACATACACACCCGATCAATCTGGCGTGAAAGTACTCATACCGAGTCGATTTCTTGATTTGGCGCTGCACCGCCGGAAGACGTTCCATTCGCCGATACACCTGCGTCACTCTGAGCGAGTCTCCAGGAATCACGTGATGGGGCTCGTTGGCGAGTCGTTTCTGGGTCTACCGGAACTACCGGAACGAGAACGACTGATCCTATACTTGGTGGTAATCGGAGACTACGGCTCCGGATATTCCGGTCTCTCTGCCGGGTGGGACCGAGGGGGAGGGGGAGAAGGAAGAGGAGAAGGTAGTCGTATGTCACTCTCTCCTGGATGATCTCCCGCGAGCCTTTACTACGTTTCTGGACTTTAACATGTACGTGAGCTTTGTAGAACAACTGTACGCGATCTATGACATCATTTCCTAGAACGGTGATTATCGCTGATGATGCGTGTGCAAGGACGTGTGGCACCCGGGTGCCGGCTGATGTGCATGACAGACACTACTGCGTATATTCCAGGAGCTAGAGCTCGAGTTGCTATAGTAAAAGCTACGAGGATGGTTACGATCAATCTTCGGCGGGGGAGGCGAAATTCAGCCATAGATTTGTTGCACGTGATCGCGGTTGAAGTGTGTACAAGCCGCGCAAAGGACGTTTTAGCCATAGGCTCTGAAATGCTACGTGCAGTTGGCGTCAGCAAGTGAAAGCCGTCTCGCCAGATATACCAGCGCTCCAACAGAGGTTCAGTTCGTTCCCCTAATCGAGCTGATGGGCCTTCGTCTCGGAACACTGAGTGACAGATCATTCACCCTGTACATTCCAAATAGAAAAGGAATATTGGGGTCTTACTCAGCCCTGAGCGGAGACAATGCGGTACATAATAAGGTTGTTTGCATGAAAGTCGACACACCCCCTCTATTGACCTTCCGAAAAGGGAAAGATAGTATGTTGGTGGACAAGCGCGTCATGCCTCATCCGTCCTTCCCAACGATTGGCACTGCATGTTTTGAATCGAAGCGAGACACCCCCCCAACGAGTGGAAAGAAGAGAACAATAATAACCAACGAAACGAATTGACTATGTGTAGTCGAGGAACACGCAAACACAGCTTTCAACATGTGAGTCGACTCGGACAACCAGCTGGAGATACAGTGAAGGAAATAAGGACTCGAACCGAAATGCAGAATTATACAGAGGATTCGGGAGAATAATAATGAAAATAAAGAGCAGTGAGAAGAAAGATGAGCGAAAAGACTTGAGTGATTATGGAAAGGATTCGTCCGAGTCGGAAGAAGGCAAGGTTGGCGGCCATCTCTTCCACCCTTGAGCCTCCCAAAGACTCTTCCCTTACCGCCTCGAACGACTTCACCAGACAAATCCTCGTTCCCCCAGGCATCCTCATTAACCTCCGCGCGATCCTCACTCGAGCCGGGAACCACCCGAACCATCCCGTCCGTTCTGGCCCGCCATCAACCCAGCCTTCCTTGCGAACCTCTCCCGATGACCCGCTTTCCACTCCTTGTCCCAGGAATAAATCATTCATCTCAGCCTCCCACTAACCTCCGACCAAACCTACTCATCCCGGACCTCGGCTGGTCCCACCGTGCGCAAGACGTGGCCCCAGACCTCTCTTCGCCACCCAAAGTTGATCTGCCTCTTGTCGAACCGGCGTCGTTCCTCGGGGTTCATGAAGCACAAAGTGGCGTTGAGCGTCGAAAAGGGAGCGTAGTAGGCATGTTCGGATTCCGAAACGCGATTCTAGTGGGTCCTGAATTGGACGGCGTAGGTTTTGCGTTGTGCAAAGGTGCTTCCGGGTTCGGACGATGGTCCCTGCGATGGGGGTGACGTTGATCGTGGGGCTGCTTGGGGTGGGTGTGGAGAGAATGGAGGAAGGGGAGTGCGGTTTCCATTGAGAAAGGAGGTTCGGCGTTGGGTACGTGTCGAAGAGCTCGAGGTCGAGGCCGAGCAGCTCTGGGGGCGTGGGCTTGGTGCGGGCCTTGCGGTGATGTCTAATCGCACGCTTTGAACGGGGCTTAGAGGCTGTACGGGATGTCGAAGGTGGAGAGGATGATGCCAGGGTGGTCGGTGGTGTCGTCACGTCGCACTGGACGGAGTGATCCCCCCCCCCCGAGTCGCTGGTGAGGACGGTCGGTAGTTGAAGGAACTAGGCGCAGTACCGTAAATGCTCAGCGGTCGCTCTTCATGAGAATCTGGTCAATAAAATGTCTACATACCATCACGGCCCGCAGAAGACGGCTCTGTGTCAACCACCTTCCTCGATACCGGGTTTGTTGAGTCTGGAGTCGCGCTTGCAGTTCCGGAGGAGACTGTAAGACAAAAGCGCAGATCAAAAAAGTTCAGGACGCCTTCGTCGACAGACATAAATAGGTAAAGAACTCACAAATACGCTCGACGATGCTCAAGGAATCCATTAAATACGCCGTTACCTCCTCGTCGTTGGATAGCTCTTCCCATGTGTCGATACCGAACCTTTGCAAATCGAAAAGTCGGCCAAGGCCGCCCGAATTCTGTCCGAGTCTCCTTGGTGGCTCTTTTCCTTGAGGTTGTCGACGTAGCTGGGGAGCTTCGCCCGCTTTCCAGACGATCCGACAGCGGATATCGAGCCACCGTGACCCGTTTCACCTGTCATCCCCCAAGCCCAAACGTCCTCTTCGATGCCTTCATTGCGGAAAAGGCGTATCGCCACATCTGGCTCGCACGCAGTGTCGATTAAGATCTGAACGGCGCGGCGGTAGCGTTCAACTTCTGCTGGGCTCGCATCCTTGCGCTGGTTGATGTGTCTCCGAATAAGGATGGTAAGGGCGGTTTCCCAATTAGGGGAGGTGTTGTTTGACGCGTCGCAGTCCAAGATGAACTCGACGAGGTAGCGGGAAGGGGTGTAGTGGAGACGCTGCGCGTTGAATGGGTTGATTTTGGTGAGGTGGATGTCGAGTTGTTCTAGTCGCGTCTCAACGAGGGAGATGTCACAGTCTACAAGGGCGGGGGAAAAGAAAATGGGATGAGATGGTGTGCCCGAAGGTCCGGGAGAGAGGCTGAGTGACGAGGGAAGTGAGAGAGGAGGGCGGGTGTGTTGAGGTCTTGTAGGGAGCTGTAGTGAGGTTGTGGGAGGAGTAGACGATCCTGGGCGAGAGTAAAATAGATGCGGCGTCTCCGTAGTATCTGACATGTTGATGACAGAGGTGAGGTTAGAGAAAGGGTCGCTGGTGTGAAGGTGAAGGGACTAGGGGGGGGGGGGGCAGCGAAGGTAAGGAAGGTGAAAATGTGGGGGATCGTCAGAGAAGTGCCCCCCTTTTATAGTAATCATTGAATTCACTTACCAAAGGCAGACGAGATCCCAATTGAGATATTGACGAGGCCCATTTCCAAATCATGACGTATTGTGAGAGCTATTGATGACTCGAATTCCATTCTGGACGATGTTGACATCGTTCCAAACACAGCCGCTATCGGGCAAGGGGCAATGGCACCAGAACGCGACAGATTCCGGTGACAGCATCATACGACGCGACCACCGACTGATGCCACATCCCAGAGCGTCTCAGCACCTTCGAGTCGTTGTCGTTCTGAGCAGGGTTCCGCGGAACGCGGCCAAGTCCCTGCTGCACGGGGTTACCATCAACTTAGCACCGACCCCAGAGACCGCGTTTCTATGGCGCGCCGTTTGTGTCACGATCGCCAATTCCGATTGCCGACCTCCGATCGACAATTACGATCGACGACTACCCTCAACGACCGCTTCTAAGCAGTAAAATGGTGCACAGAGTGTTATATATATGTACATATAGATACCTATTTACATTGTAGTAGTAAGTGCGTTGACATTGACGACCTCAGCTAGGGGCTTCAGGAGCGTCGTGACGAAATGTGACAGACGTTATTCTCCCGTCACGCTCACTCCCTGATTTATACACATGAATTATGATAGAGTATTACTCCAACTTAATACTACAGTATATAAATAGTCTCATATGGATCTCGACCCTGCTCGTAACATTAAGGTCATTAATTTACGGGTGGTCAATTTCCAGGAACTCAAGTCGTTTCCCGGGTGCCTTGCCTACTGCCGCGGCGGGATATTTATTTAAAAGTAAAAAACTCTACTGTCCAAGATATCAAATGACTACGCCACCTCAATATTATTATTATTGCTGTTGCCCGTCACTAAGTCGTGGCGTAAGGCTAGATCTGTTACCAATTAACTCTCGTGCTTACCTCTGTCGATACCCTGCGCCGCTTTTGCGCAAGCGTCGACGTCCCTCTCTTTTGCTCTCAGGTGAATATGATAATACCTTTATATCTAGCGTGGCGGTGCTATTCGGGTCTCTTTGACATCCCCGGCTCTTTGACACTGGCGCTATCCTCCCCTCGCTCGATGGTAAGTCGGCGCGTAGCTAAACAAAGGTTTGCTAAATTTGAGGCAATGATTGCCTCCAACGATTTACGCCGCTAGGTCCCCGCCGCAAAACCCAACCTTTTACTTCAGCCTTGTCAAACCCGCTAGCGGCACCGGACGCTCCGGACGGAAGAGTCAATATCCCTCCGTAAGTGTGACTTTCCTCCGCAATGGATTGACGCTGGCGCGGCCACCGGACCGGTACACCAAAGGCCTACTCCCGTTATTCGGAATCGTTTGGCGTAGTACATCAAAACGAGTTAGATACGCGGACCACACTCTCATGACGTCACAACATAAACAGGAGAGAAACCTTTACAGTTGCTATCGTAGAAGGGATGCGGAGAGTAACAAGAATGGCTCGGACGGAGTACCAGCGATGTAACCAACAGAAACCACTCATTAAACGTTGCACATCAAACACGTAGATACACGAATCTTCGTGAAGTATCAACCAAAGACTCTTCTCAAGCTGAAATATCCCCGAAGCATCATGTGGCTTCTTCTCGGCTATCTCATTGACGGCGTTCAGCAGCTTTGTGTGAAGCGTAAGCCGCCCCCTGGGTATCTCCGATCTGCTCAAAGACTTCAGTGGCCTCAGTATAACAACGAATTGCGTTGCTATGGTCCTCCTGGTCGCGATGCACGTCAGCAAGGCCCAACAGAGCGAAAGCTCTCCCGGATTGGTCGCCAATGTCGGTACAGATTTGTAATGCTTCTGAAAAGAGCGCGATGGCCTGGCTGAACTGCTTTCGGAGCCGACGTACCCCAGCGAGACTTTTCAGCGCAGAGGCACTCCCGTATCTGTCGCCGATGTTGGTGAGGATTTGCAGGGCCTCCGAGTAGAACGGAATGGCCTGGCTGTACTCCTCTCGAATCCGATGCACCTCGGCGAGACCCTTTAGAGCAGAAGCTCTCCCTCGCCTGTCGCCGATGTCGGTGCGAATTTGTAGGGCTTCCATGTAGAGTGTAATTGCCTGGCTGGGCTCGTTTTGGAACCGATGCACGTCAGCGAGACCCTTCAGAGCATCAGCTCTCCCTCTACTGTTGCCGATGTCTGTGCAGATTTGTAGGGCCTGTGAGTAGAATGTCACGGCCTGGGTATACTCCTTTCGGAGCCGATGCACCTCAGCGAGACCCCAAAGAGCATCGGCTCTCCCTTGTCTGTCGCCGAGGTCGGTGCGGATCTGTAGGTCTTCGGAGTAGAATGCAATGGCCTGGCTGTATTCATTCCGAAGCCGATGGATGTCAGCGAGTCCCCAAAGAGCAGAGGCCCTCCCTTGTCTGTCATCGATGTCGGTGCGGATTTGTAGGGATTCTGAGTAAAATGTAATGGCTTTGCTGTACTCGTCTTGAACCCGATGCACCTCGGCAAGACCCCAAAGAGCATCGGCTCTTCCTCGTCTGTCGCCGATGTCGGTGCAGATTTTAAGGGCTTCCGAGTAGAATGGGATGGCCTGGCTGTACTCATTTCGAAACCGATGCACCTGCGCCAGCTGCACCAGTGCAGTAATCTCCCCTCTCCTGTTGCCGTTGTCCGCGTAGCCACCCACAGCCTTGGTATAGAAATCCAATGCGTTGGAGTAGTCTCCCTGGAGCCAATACATATACCCTAACTGCATCAGAAGCCCTGGAGAGCGAGCCCTGGAAGCCGCCGTATCTGTGGTCCGTATTGGGTTTGGAGTAACCATGGGCTGTATCGAAATCGTTCAATCGCGTGTAATCAATCCTAATGAGCATTACTCACCATCCAGCTGATCGACTTTCGACAACCCTCGGCAGTTGGCCGTTTGCTGGGGTCGATGCTCCAACACGCAAGCATGACCGAGGAAAGCGCCTGAATTAATGCCATGCGGGAGTCGGTGGTGATGGATGGGAGATCTCCCTGAATGACGCGTTTGATGACGATCGCGTCCCTGACGTTTTCGAAGGGAATCGAGTTGGTCATGACCTATTTTGAAGCCAATTTGGAGCCTCGATTGTGAATAGACTCTGACTCTGACGTTACCTCATAGGCCACCCATCCCAGCGCCCAGATGTCGCTGCAGAGGCTAGGTTCTTCCTCAAACAGCAGCTCTGGAGCAGCCCATCGAAGGGTGTAGTGATCCCCGGTTAGTGTTATGGTATTGGTCAAGGCACAGAACGTTGCTTCAAGCGAAAGCGTCGCCGGGGGTTTGTGTTGAGCTGGCTTCGCCTCCTTGTTGGGATCTTTGATTTGAATACGACGTGCTGATCCAAAGTCGGTAATTACCGCTCGAGATGTTGAGTTTACCAAGACGTTTATCTGCAGAGTATAGAGAAAGGTTGGCCAAGTATATTGTCATACTCTCTCGGAACCTACAGATTTAAGGTCGCCGTGACGTATGGGGGGCCGTTGGCTATGGAGGTATTCCACTCCTTCGGCCACGTCGTTAATCTGGGTTGCAACTCTTAGAGGTGGACTTGGTAAACGTATTTAGATCATACCAGAAAAATTCGCTCAGGAATCTCCCAATCCGCCGAAGCAATGAAGTCCCTCAAGGTACCGTTTTCTTCCCAGGGAAAGACAAGCCAAATCATATCCTTGGATAAGTCCTCAACGAACCCTTCGAGCTTGATGATGTTTTCATGAGAAAGCCCGACTAAAAATTCCGCTTCTCTGAGGGTCAACTGAACCGAAAAATAAAACTTAGCGCTGGAATCCCCTACGCGCTTGGATAAAGTATTCTGACCCCCAATACCCGCGCTATATCTTGTGACATCTTGATTTTCTTTACTGCTACTGCCTGTGAGATTGGAGTCGATGAGCTGCTCCCCGTCGCTGTCAATGACCGGAGACGCTCAGTAGTACAGACCTTGAGCCGCCGAGAGGTTTCTGCAGCAGGGCCGCTTGAGTCGAGATGATAGTTTTTGGCAGGATTGAAATGATTTGTGCTGTCTTTACTACCTGTGGCAGAGGCCAAAAAGGCCTGTGAAACGGTCGCGTGGCCCCCCGTGAACTCGCGGGCCTCCTTAGGGAATTCAATCGAGGACTGATCCATCCGCCATTTCGCAAGCTTCTCGAGCCTATCCGTCTAAGAAAAATGCATTGTTTCGGTGAGCTATTGGAGTTGAAACTTGAGGGTGACGTACCATATTGGCGCTCAGGCTCGGCTGGAATTCATTCGAGGAAGCGTCGTGGTTCGACGGTAACCCACTCGGGCCGGCATCGTGGTTTCCGTCTTTTTCCATCAAACTTTCTTAGCGAGAAGGGGCTGGGTGATGATAAGACTCGACGTTCTTGGATGATGGGTTTCGCGGAGAGGGGTTGGTGGACGGGGCGAATCGGGACAGAGGGCATAAAAGAATAAACCACCTGCAGCTGGATGTTCTACTTAGACCGTATAGAATATTTTTTGTAAGTCCGCTTGAGGGAGGGTTCTCTCGCCAATCGCCGCGCGCAAAATCAAACATCTTCATGATCACACGCCACCACCGCACTGCCTAACTTGAACCACACACGGCTGAGAGGTAATTTTGCCTGCATCAGGGAGCTCTTAAGAGCAAGTAGATATCTTAAGTAACTGTGCTTAATGGATCCCCATCTTCTGGTTCCTATTTGCCGAGATCTGCCAACAGTCTCTCAGGCTGGACGCGCCCACTGCCATCCCGGGGTCCATCATACTCACATGCCGCTCAACACGCGCGTGATCAAGCCAATTAGAGTCTACCAGCTAACTTTACACAACGTCCAGATTCTGTGTTTGCAGGATGAGTACATCGACTGCCAGTCAGTATTCAATAGTCAGTACTGGGGGCCATGACGTCGTCGCAGCGCTGCGCCAGCCAGACTTGTCCGAGAACTACTCAGGGCTTCGGTCGGCGCAGTTACTTGTGATTTGACCCAAGCCCCCGGTGATTATGGAACAGAACTAACGACTCAGGTGGTCCGAGTAGGAGGAACTTGGAATTCTGGCGCCGCCGCGGAAGCATGGGCTACGGGGGTCTGCTCTCCGTGTTTCCAGTTCTTTTAATTTGGACTGTGCCCTCTCGGCAATGGGTGAGGTTTGAGACGCCGAGAAGCTTGTTGGCACACCAGAACCGAAAGCGTCCTGTTGTTCCGCCCATTACATGAGCATAAGATTCTAACGCCACCGTTTACCCCCGTTCCTTATTTACTGTTTAGGTGGTTACGGGTCAGAGTCTAAAGCTCCGCGTTACTGTTACGGTCACAAGCACTAGTACACCGCACATCCTCGCCCAGATGGATTGCGAATCGTCTGATTGCTACGGCGTCACTCCAACCCTGGACTCCAGAGATGGACGTTCCAAGTCGCTCCTTATTCGTCCGAATACGTACAACTGTCCTTATACGACCCCCCCAGAAAAGTCTGTGACCGTAACGTCACGTTGTGTCACAACGTGCGAGCTTCGACTCGTCGCGAACTCCTAATTATAAGGCAAAAAGAGAAGTGGGCAAGGCCTTTTTGGCTGGTTTTTGGAGGTCAATGAGTGCCCGGGCACATTTTTATAATGTAATTAGATCAAAGAATATATCATATTATTTATATTTACAAACTTTCTATGCACGGTCCTCCACCACCTGCTCGATTACGAGGAGTACGGTGGCGGGGTCCTGCCCGCTTGGGTGGGGTACCGACGGACTCGGTTCGGACTTCGAAGCTGATGGCAAATTCGAGTCCAACGCATCAACCGGGCACCTCCTGGAGGTGCCCGGCTGACGCGGTAAAGGCGTTCAGGGGGAGGTCGTTCAGCTGCCGGTCGGGTGTGTTTTGTCCGGCTGCTGTTGCTGTTGCCAAATAAAGATTGCGGTGGTGGGCGTTTCATGGTCGCTTTCGTTATCGTCGTCATCGTCGGCGGCGGTGGTTGTTGTTCCGTCAGCGATGCGGAGCATGGGGAGGGCTGGGGTGGGTAGGGATGGCAAAGTGGTCGGCTTGGGCTGGGCGCGGATTCCCGCGGCTAACGTGACATGTCACGGTTTTCTGGGGGGGTCGTATAACGAAAGATAATACGTACGCTCTGAGCCAACTGCTAGCCGTTTTGTCCTTGGTTTCCGGGGGTTCAGGTGCAAGCAGTAATCTCAAAGAAAGCCAGCATCTAGGCTCATTTGTCTGGTCTTTCGATGAATCAACTAATAGGTCCCAAAGCTGTCTTTTAATTGCACCTCTAACTCGCTAGTCCTGACAGAACCGGTGGTGTAATATCATTCCTGTCGGATGGTGGCGTCTCATTCTGACATCCTGTAGCTTGCGCCACATTCGCGGATGCGTTGACGTCATTCTACCTTTCTTTTCGCGTGCATATCAAACCTTTATATCAGAATGATAGTCGTTTTAGGGTCCCTTGTACATTCCTCGCCTTTTCATCATGACCCTTTCCTCCATTTGTTCAACGGTAAGTTGATAGTATGTAAGCCCAGCAACGCGCACCAATGACACATATCATCAGCTCTCGTTTAAGGCTACTAGGTCCCAGCATGACCGCCGGTTACAGACTTCAAAACGATTCTGGAAATCGTTTACCCTGTCCCAACTCGCCCCGAAGCTACCCTCCTTTCTGACCCGCTGGAGACGGCCAAGAAAATCGCCCATCTCATCACTTCCACCAGAGTTATTCATTATGATTGCCGAGCTAATAGCTTCAAGGAAAGATCAACTGGCATTCGCCAAGACTTGTAGAGCATTCCAATATCCAGCGTTTCGAATGCTGTACGCTCACGTCGAGATACGCATGATGGATGCGGGGTCGGATCTCATTCTGGCGACGTTGTTCCATCGTCCGGACCTTGCGTGGCATATACGAAGCTACTCCGGGCCACTGAAAATATCTCTTCATCGAAAAGACCCAGTCTGGAAAAAGATGAAGAAATTAGGAAGCAGGCCGGTCGAACCCGAAGCGGCGCCAGAGGGATACTTCCCAATAATTTTCAAGCACGCAAAGAGGATCCGGGAGCTGGAGATTCTTTACCACATCCTTATAGCGGTAGGGGAACAGACATCGGCCATCATGTGCCAGCTTCCCCTAGCCAAGCTGGGGTTCCGTCAGGATTTTGAGACGATGTCGCACAACCAGTTTATGATTGGGTTCACAAGGATATGGCGGCCAGAACGCGTCAAGGATATCTGGGTCTGGAATATGGGTCATTTGGCGGGAAAGAACTGGCCGAGCCTGAGAAGATTATCTTGTCCGGTTGAACTAGCAAAGGTACTGGTGCCTGGACTGCCCATCAGCTCTGTCATGATCAACCTTTTGGACGGTGGAAAGATAGACGACGAGCTATGGGCTAAGTTAGCCGAGTCTTCTCCTGGTATTTTGACGTTGGACATATTGCCCTGGAGGCCTAACCTAAAATTGGGGCTAGCGGCTACATATCTCTCCGGAGTTCGACAACTACGCCTTCGCGCGTATCGTTTTGACATAGATAAGGTGAATAGAAAGCCACTCTCATTTAGAGTCACACTTCCTGATTTGGGGTCGTTCATAGGTTGCGAAGGGTGCCAGCTATTTCCCAGAGCTGGATGTCTTGGATCTCATCATGGGAGACGAGAAGCCCGGCGCGGAAAGCCCCGGAGTGGTAGAGTTTGAGGGAGATGATTCTTGGGATCCCTCTAAGTGGGATCCTAACATTCCGAAGATATTCGTCCAATCAATGACATTGAGGGAGACCAACGTGTGGGCATACAAGTCGTTCCGGTTACGAGGAGCACGAGAAGCGATGTGCATAGAGGAAGAGAGTATTCAGATGGACATTAGCGTACATTAAACTCGATAGAGTCGAATATACTTCCTGGATACGCAGTCCAGATGCAAAGCATTTGAGTCCCCCCGCCACCCAGTTGTCATAGCTAAGCTCCAGCTTTGGACGTTTTCGCTCAGAAAAATAAAACTCAAGAAATTAAGGAAGAACTTTCTCCAACTACATCCTCAGTCGTAATTTTTTTCCCTTCGCTTCTTTGCTCCTGCCGTCAGTTTTCATTTTTGCGTCGACGCGCCGGCATCCAAAGCGTACCCGACTCTTATTTGCTTACCCCCGGCGCCGTTCTCGCAGGCCTCGTTATACCCAGAAGCAGATGCAAGAGCATTGGCACGTCTCTTCACTTCTCGAGTCGTGAGACACGTGCACGGAGGTCTGCTCTCCGTGTCCCAAGCTTACCGCGGCGGCGCGTTTTTCCCACTCGTCCCCAGGGCACAACCCCGCATACGTCAGCACGTCTTTCCCGGCGAAACCCGGTTGCGAGTCGTACATTCTGTTCCCTTATTACCCGGTATGGGTCTGGTACTGCGGCAAGCGAAGGCCTTAGCTCGAGTTTGGTCGTCCAGAACATGACGTCATACGCATAGCCGCCGAGAGGCTACCTAAAATCGCCATACCAATGTTGACAGCGTTTGAAGAGGAAACCTATGCGAATACATCGGGTCATCTCGGCAAGGTGGTATGGCAGTCTGCTGTAGCATCCCTGATTTTGGCTCTGTAGGGTATTAGAGATGTCTAAAGGATAGCCATTTTGACTCCTTCCAAAGTCCTCTTATCTGTTCAGAGGGTGGCTGATAAGATAAACAAACCCCAAGCCGAGCCGGCGCCAAAATGAAAAATTTGCCGAATGCCGCTTATTCATCACGAGATCTCGAGACCCGGTCACGTCACTACCTCCACCTTTCGCTCTTCGGAGAATGGATCGCGGAGCTCCTTTGCATCGTCCTCGGGTCTTAGATCATCTTCACCAAGACTCACGATTTCCTCCACACCCGTGAAGGTCCTCCTACAAAACCATCCCCTCTCACAGCCGGGCTTGGTTCGGTCAGGAAAGCAGCTACTCTCCCCCTCCGCCGACTCGTCATAACCAAGCCTCAGCCTTGGGCGCTTTCGCCAAAAGAAAATGTCTAAAGAAATGAGCGAAGAAATGTCTCCAATAACTCCAGCGGAGACCATCGCCGACTCTCAACAACAAGAAGCCGGCGCCCAGCCACCAGATTCAAAGGAACTAGATTCGAAGGAACCAGATCCATACCACGTCCGACTCGAAGGCGACGAAAACCCCAAGTCGATGCCCAAGTTTAAGAAGTGGATGGCCATCGTTATCATCTGCTCTGCTGCGACCTGCGTTACGTGCGCATCCTCTGTCGTAAGTTTTTTTCTCGTTGCTCCGGGCCGTCGGGTTTTCATTTTGCGTCGACCCGCCGGCATCTAACACCGAGCATAATCTGACTCTCATTTTGCTTTACCCCCCGTCGCAGGCCTCGTTCACCCAAAAGCCAATGCAAGAGCAATGGCACGTCTCTCCGCCCATAACGATCCTCGGCATCTCGCTGTTCGTCGAGGGCCTGGGAATCGGCCCTCTGCTCCTCGGACCTCTCTCGGAGTTCTACGGTCGGAACTTCGTGTACTGGTCGAGCTTTGCGCTCTTCTTGGTATTGAATTTACCGGTGGCTCTAGCGCCTAATATCGGTAAGCGTATATCGTTTGAATTGGGGGAGGGTGATTTTGAGGCGGGGCGCGCGCTAACGCCGTCTATTGCCGTGCAGTCGTTTACTTGGTGTTCCGTTTCCTCACGGGTTTCTCTGGGGCAGCGTTTCTAAGTGTTGCAGGTGGAAGGTAATGCACAGCAAAATGCGTTGTTTTGGAAGGTATCAACTAAATGGGGTCCTCCTTGCGCAGCGTCAGCGACTTGTTCGCAAACGAGGAGGTCTTACTGTAAGTCCGCCACTTCACATTTCCAAATCACTTGAGTCTGACCTTGTCATTTCGAAGACCAATGGCCATATACAGTGTGTCTCCCATGATAGGTTCGTAAAAGACAATTCATCTCCTTAGAAAGTTCCCCTGGTATGTCCGACCGGACGATGCACTTCAAGAACTCATGCACATTTACAGGACCCGTTGCTGGACCTGCCATATCGGGGTTTATTAACCAGCACACGCATTGGAGGTGGACATACTGGGTTATCGTCATTTGGGCGGGAGTTGAGCTTGCGCTGCTTGTCTTCGTGAGTCTCCTTCCGTTTTTTCTCCCTCATCTCATTTCATGAGGTGATTGACTCTGATGACTCTATGTTATTAGTTTGTTCCAGAAACGTACATTCCAACTTTGGAGGCGAGGAAGGCCCGGAAACTGCGCAAGTCGACGGGCGATGAGAGGTACTACAGCACGTTGGAACGAAGTGAGAAGCGTGGTCTTGCCCAAACAATTGCACTCAGTTGTCTCCGGCCATTCCGTAAGTACCCCACTTGTGTCAAAGCTTGTGCTTTCACTTCACCCCCTTTGACACTTGTGTTTGCCGATAGAAATCATGATCTACGAACCAATGGCCCTTCTGCTCAACATCTGGTCCGCTCTTCTCCTTGGAATCCTCTATCTTACGTTCGAAGCCTTTCCCACACGTGTGTTCGGTCGGGACCGGGGATTCAACACGCAGATGTCAGGTCTGAGCTTCGTCGGCATCGGAATTGGGATGGTCCTTGCCATTGCGAGTCAGCCGTACTGGATCAAAGTCTATAAAGAAGATAGAATACCGTATTGGGAAAGGAAGATGCGAGCGGAGAGGGAAAAGTGCGTCGAGGAAGAAGGTGAAAAGGACGACAAGTCGCCATCGAGGAAGAGGGAACCCGAACCAGAGGCGCGTCTGCTGATTGGCATGGTCGGTGCCGTCCTAGTCACTGTTGGTACGTGTCCTACTCCACCGTAAAGCTTTGTCCTTTCGACTCACAAGCTCCATGGTACACGCGCGTGTTAGGTCTCTTCTGGTTCGCGTTTACGACCCCACACGAGATCCACTGGATTGTGCCCATGCTGGCGACGGTGCCCTTCGGCCTAGGAGTCATCTACGCGTTCATCTCCATTTGGACGTTCCTCGTGCACGCTTATCGGCCGTACGCAGCGAGTGCGATGGCTGGGAACAGTTTTACGCGGAGCGCGTTCGCCGCTGCGTTCCCGTTGATCTCGACTCCGCTGTACGTGAGGTTAGGAGTCGTTGGTGCCACGGGCTTGCTTGCGGGGTTAAGTGCTTTGATGATGCCACTGCCGTGAGTGTACACGCGTATTGCGCGTTCGTTGTCTGTGAAGGAAATTGGGGTGCTAACGAGTTTTCGTTTTTTTGGGGCCGTATGTATTAGGTTCGTCTTCTATCATTATGGAAAACGGCTCAGGAAGAATTCGCGCTTTGCTTTGTAGACAGCATAGCTTGGTTTCCACTAGACGCGTTGGACATTTCTCTTTTGGATTGGCTGTCGGACTGTGAATGTCGTGTAAATCTATATCCTGTACTTTACGTTCCTCATAATGGCAAATTGTCTCGACTCAGGGAGTGAGTTTGTTGCGCGACAGATGACGTGCTTGCCGCGTCGGGTACCTTTCCAATATGGGAACGTCGGCACGCTATCAAGGACGATGCCCTTGTCGCTGTATTGCGCGGTGTGCGACGCGTCCTTGTGTCTCGTTTTGCAACAGCCAATCATGTGTCCGGATTGAGAACAATGTCCTTTCGCTGTTGTGGTATGGTGTGGACAGGGTGGTCACCGTGACATAGCGTGACGCGGTGTATGGTGACAATTTCTTACTTTGTTGAGCGTGACAAAGAGGCCCGACAACGACGTGGCCCCTTGTAATCGACAAAGCAGCGGTGATTCGCTTCTCGCCACCATCCTCGCCACTCTCCGTGGCCCTCCAGAAGACTCATAGGCCATGGCTGGGTACGGAGATACCCACTCTGCGGTTTTTCTCTCCAGTAGCGGTTGCGAAGGCTGTGACTGATGTTGGTGAATGTTTTGGGCTTGAGAGGACAATGGCTGGCTAGAGGAGGGACACACCTGAGACCTTGAGTCGTTTCTTCCCCCCCGACGACCTCAGCCTTCCTTTCCTTTTGCTTTTTTTCTCTACTCCTCTCTCTTCATCAACTCGCCCGACTCCAGCTACTACCCGCCCCGTTTTCTCCAGTCTCTCCCTTTCATGCCACTGTGGTGAAAGGAATCTTTTTTCTCGTCAAGCCAGCAAAACCACTCAACAATTCCCAATGGTCTCCATTGATTCCCCCAAGCAGATGTCAAAGAGAAAGATCGCAAATCCTACCGTTCGTCCAAATCCAAATCGACCTCTGCAACCTCCCGTCCCTCTGCGCACTTCATCCGATCCACCACCAAGAATTCGATCAGCACCCTTACCCATCACCATTGCATACGATGATTCCGTGCACGTCATCGACCAGCTCCCTCGCGTCGCTCGAAACCTCATCCTAGCAGGTGCAACGCCACGCGTCTTTGCATTTGCGGTTGAAGACATACGCTCAGCCTCTGCCATATCCTGTCCCCGTTCCGGCCTCGTCCTCCCTCCAAAGGACTGCGTTCCTCCACTCGAAGAACCCTCGACCACCGACGGAAAGCCCAAAGCCACTCGAAAACGCCGCAAAATCCAAATTGCCGACGAAAACGCAGACGACGATAAGCATATCCCCCGTTCCCCGAACGCGTTCATCCTCTGGAGAAGTGAAGTTTTCGCTCGCGCACGATCCCTCAATCTCGCACCGGCGGATAAGGCGCGTCTTACCACTCAAGTCAGCGAGCAGTGGAAGACGACGATTACCGACGCCGTAAAGGAGCATTATCAGTACCTCGCGGAGATTGCCAAGGAGCTTCACGCTCAGAAGCATCCCGACTACAAGTATTGCCCCAAGAGCGCCGCGGAAAAGGCGGCGTTAAAGGCTATCAAGGACGCGAAAAAGAAGGAAGCCAAAGAGCGCGAGCGGGAAGCTAAGGAGGCGGAGAAGCTGGCCAAGAAAGGAAAGGCCGCATCTGGTAAGGCCGATACACCAACGCGTACACCGTTTCCAGTTTTAACCCCCCCGTCGACGCGTTTCGCAGCTACTACTACTCCCGTTGAAGTGCCAGTCAGGAAGCCAGTCCAAGTCGAACGTCTGTACAAAGGTTACCCGTCGACGGCTTGGGGCAGTGAGGGCCCACCACAAGGATGGAGTACCCAAGACGGGCTAACTGTCGTGCAAGATGATGGGGAAGATGCTGCGGCCAGCGGGTCAACCGATCACTATGCTGGGTCTCGCCCTCCGTCGCCGCCGCCTAAACAGCGTCGGCTCCAACAGGTCCTCCCTTCACGCTCGACCTTCGATTTCACCGTCCCTCCCAACCCCTGGCCCACCCTGTCGCAAGGCGTTTCATGGTCGGACGCCGCACCGCCCCCTCCCGCTCCGTCGCACCACCACGAGGCGTCCTATTCGGGCAATTCCCACTGGACGCCCAGCGCCCCGACCGGACCCCCACCCCAGACCCACGAATACCAAGCGTGGCCTACGCAAGGCGGTCAGTACAGCCATCCGGATATCATCGTCAGTCTTCCGGTGGGCGTCGTCAACGAAGGTCTCGGACTCGAAGGCGCGGACAGCGGTCTGCCCTCTGTGCTCACGACTCTGGAGATTGGCGGCTCGACAAATACCTCAAGCGCGAACCAGGTGTACTCCCTACCTCAATCCGCGAGCCTGGGCTACGATGCAGTCACGGGTCAGACGTACGTGGCGGAGGCTCCATCCGCAGCACTCGCGCTGCACGCACCGCCGCCTTCAGCTCCCTTGGACACCCAGTACGTGCAGATGAGCATCTCGGCCGCCGGATCCGCGATAGACGCGTTCCTCCATCAAACCCTGGGCTATGCTGGTGATCTCGCAGGAGGCGCGAGTAGTGGCGGTACTATGGAGCAGGCGGCTGCCGGTCATAACGACGGTCCGGAAGGGTTTTGGCCTGATTTGTTGAACCAGGACTTTGCTGGGCACACGGAAAGTAGTGAGTGTTCTTCCGACGTGCTTTCGCCGTGGGTTCCTGACGTGTTTGCATGTAAAGTCTTTGGGCCGAGTGGTGCTGCCGCGTACTCCGGCGTTGCCGATGGTCAAGTCGACATCAACTTTGGTGCCAGCTCTCTGATTGGACAATCCGACGCGCTTGCTACGCCTCATGGTTTGGGCATCGACATCATGATGGACGAAGAGGGAGACGACTTTATCTCGGGTAACCAACTGGGCTGGGATATGGCCGGTCAACTTATCCGCAACGGATGGGGTCCCTCTCACCAAGTCGATAACGGTCCGGATACGGCTAGCTTCCCGTCGGGTATCTTTACAGCCCAAGGCCAGGTTCGTAGGCTGTTCTCCTCCAGAAAGCAGTTTCCGAACCGGAACCTCACGACCTTTGGTTACTCTAGATGAACTTTAGCAGCACTCCGTCGTTGGTTCCGTCGCCCACCGAGACGACGTCGTACCTCTCCCCAGCGACCATCTCGCCTCAGAGCGGGTTGGACTCGGATATAGGAGGCTTGTCGAGCGCGGAGCAATCCCCTCCGCCGTATGAGCCACCTCTGGAGGGTTTCTCCTCTGAGAGCGTTGCGTCAAAGGGTCGAGCGACATTCTTTGCGACGGCGGCGCAACCCAAGCAGTACGTCCCCAGTCCTTTAGGCCAAGGAAGCCTCAAGGTCGTGGACGCGGACCGTCCTCCCGAAATCCCAAGGGCTTCCAAGCCTTCTTTGAAGAACGTGCAAACCTCTGCTGGCCGACGCATCACCAAGATCGCGTCGACTTTACCACCCATTCCAAACCTATCAATGGCCTCTTCTCATTAAATGAAAACCTGCTATCCTCGGTAACATATAGTCTACAAGCCTCCTCCCCCTCATGAACTTTTCTCCATCACGACCCCCTCATCATGCACCTTTCACACTGCCGCTTCCCCATGTTTTTTTTGTTTGCCACTGAAATCTTGGTTCGTTTTCCGCCTTCCCCCTTTCCCTTTTAACCACCATTTTTTTTGCTATTCCCTCGCTATCTATTGCTATCGACTCGTATCTCGAACTTCTCTCCAGCTTTGCATTTCTGTGAATTGCTTTTCTTTTTTTCCAATATTGGTTCGGTTACTTGCTATTTTCTTTTATGTAGATCCATTTTTTCTTTTCGTTTCTTTTTTTGTTTTTTGTTGACTTACTTGTTCTGGTCCCCGTCACGCCAGTCGCACCGTTTACTTCCCTATATCATGCGCTACTCGATCGCTCAAGGTGTACTCTACTAGTTCTTGTATATGATTTTATGTCAAGCAAACGAGCGACGTCGACTATGCACGGATGAATCGCCACGACTCTCACCCTTCGGTGAAACTGATGCAGTACGCGTAGCCAGCTTTTCGACGTCTCGTACTTTCCATCAACTATCGTTCCACCTTTCAGTCGATTGATGCATTGGGCGATGGTACTCGGTCCGCGGCTGTCAACACGGCTGCCAACGCTGCTGTCAATGTATAGTGTTAGGTGGGCGACCCGGCAGGCGGAGTTCGGAGACCACCATGACCTCAACTCTCCTCAATTCTTATCCCAACGAGACATATTTGAATGGATCTGATGTTCCTGGGGTGCCTGGACCTCTTTAAAATGGCTTCTGGCTGCCGTAAAGATCTCCGGCGGCATCGGGGCCGCACCTATTTCTGGCTTTCAACTCCTCCGAGGTTTGCCAAGAGTCCTCCCGACAAGGGAGAGGCTGACGTCTCTCATTCAAAACCGGTCTGTATGACCTAATTCTCAGACATTGATCTCCCCACGCATTATCTCCGACGTGAGGCTAAGCAAGTATAAAACGTTCATCAAGTTCCAGCTGTACGGCACCCTTTGCAGACCCTCGATATTTACCATGTTCCATAACCTCAAATCTCAAGCAATAGTTGTTGCCCTCGCGGGATTTACCCTTGCATTGCCTGCTACTACCAGCACCACCACCTTAAAGCCCAGTTTGACAAGCACTACCAACCCTAGCGTGACAACCTGGTGCGCTTTGCTAGAGCTTGGGCCAAAGATTACCGTATGCTCTTGAAGAACTGTGGATCGTCAGTCGATGATACTTACATCCTCTCGAACAGGCCATCACTCCCGGAACAGCCGTCACAGGTCTACAATTAACCAACAAGAACCGCAGTACGTGATAGAATTTCCTATTTTGTGATATCAATTTCTCTTACTATCGTTCATTTAACTAGGTGGACAGGCTACTTTGACGTCGAGCGGCTATGGAACAGCCATCTCGTACGCAAACGGTGGTCTTGGCTTCTTCGACAACTGCCACGAGTGGTGGTTAAACATCGGAACCTCCACGTATTCGTGGAAGCCTCTGTGAGTATTCACCAATTGAGCTAGAGTTGAACTCTGCCTGAATTTCTTCTCGACGCACAAGGTCCTTTGGTTTTGACCACGAGGCATCGTTCAACTGGATCGTGTCCTCGGGCAATATTCTGACGGCATCCGGAACGACGTCGTACCCTACAACATCATGGTTCCTCGCTTGCCAAGAAGCCGGTAGTTGGGTGCTATACCTTCAGACAGGGTCGCAGCAGCCGGTCGGGGAAACTTGCGTCTTGACACAGCTCCAAATTGGAGGATCTTCCTCAACAGTCATCACCTCGAACCCCACGACAACCACCTCGAAACCCCCGACAACCACCTTGAAAACCTCGACAACCACTACTGCGAGCGTCTAGGCTTCCCATTCTCACTCGCGTCATGTGGAAGTTTACTCCACATTTGCTGTTTCGCCTTCGTCCCAAAAATAACCAACACCTTACGTTTGATACAATATATATCTGAATTACCCCCCAAGACCCCAGAAGGACGAAATGAGTGTAAACTTAAACCAAGAAATTCTAAATCCATATTGCGGCCAACCCAGTGTATTTTTTCGAAATTAACGTAGATTGACAACAGTCTGCTGGCAACTAAAGACTAGACAAGATTTAGTCCCTTCAACCCGGCATGAACCGAAAGATTCCAGTCGGTTCATCCATAAATGACAAGCCAGGATGCTCTGATGGCTTCGTTCTTATACACAATCAGCTCGTCGTAAGCCAGACCTTCAGACTGATTGACATTCGCGACAACCTACGGCAAGCAAACAATTAGCTCAGCGACTCATGGCAAGTACCTTCGTCGCTCACGGAGTCGAATCCCTTAGGAGGTCCTTTAAGGCTTTCTTGCTGCTGATTTACAATATACGCATTGCCAACCACGACGCGGTTGAGGAACATAGCCCGGTAGTTTGATCCTGGAGGCGTACGTCCAACATACTCGTTCGAGCTGTAACCAGATGTGAGGAGAGTAAGCCGACGAGCCAAGGTGTGTTCGATAAACTTGCTCATACCCAGAAGAAGTGGCTGTGGTGTAGATACCCTATAGATCCAAAATGATAGACCTCCGTTAACCATCTGTCCAGAGTATCAAATACGCCGCCTTGTAGCGCACCTTTCCGAACCTTGTATCCGGAGTCAGCACGGTTAAGTCACGACATGTTCAACAAGCGACTTACCACCCTACGGTCGAACGCTTGACCTCGTACGACGTGCGAAGGATAGAGCACACGGAGCATTCGGGTTGGTTACACGGCGTCAAGATCTGAGGCGAATCTCCGATGTTGCATTTACGAACTGTGCCGTGCCATCGCCGCCTTTCATTTCCGGGTGCCATTCCTCGAGTAGAGAATTTGCCTTGTTTCTCAACCGCTTTCCTAAAAAAAATCCGAATGAGAAAAACGAAAGCACAGTGAGGTCTCTTCGTATGTGGATTAAATCTCTTACTTGTAACCTTCGTAGGCTTCTTCGACTTTCTTGGAATTGACAATCTTGTAAATTCGTATCACAGGAGGTATTTGAATCTCTTCTTTCCAGCTTGTTCCGAACTGTTTGGCAACTGAAAAGCGTTCGAATGATTAATTCAAGTCCAGACCGCATAGCTTTTGCTACGCACTGTCGTAATACTTTGGGTCCCAGCTGTAAACTTCCAGGAGCAAAGGGGCCTCCTTGTGTGCACTTTTCTTGCAACTGTCGCTGCAGAACTGACTCCCTTGCATTTTAGGGGCCGTTCTGCACATTAAGCATTCCATAGCTGAGCATAATTCTGAGTGAGGAACGTTGCATGAGATAAGATTAGGAGCGCGGAGAACGCACGTGCTCGAGAGTGCTGTGGTTCGACAGGTGGCACAGGTGATCTGATATAGCCAGCGGGAAGCAGATCTGATGATGGTCTTGAGGAACGGCCGGTGAAACGCTGGTTCGAGACTGGTGACGAGGGGGCCGGTGACGCTGCCCGAGCCTCGGCCCGACGAGCTCGAGCATAATCCTGTCCACATTTCTTCGAGCAGAACTCGTAAGGGTGATTTTGCGGACGAGAAATGCAGTTCTTTTTGTCCATAGTTGCGTCAGAACCTCTGCGTAAAGCTTGTAGCGGTATAAAGGAGACGGACCTTGCACATCATCTCGTATGCTCCAGAAGGGCTGTCTTCAGGATAGACGATTTCGACGGTTTTCAAGAATTCCCATGTCTTGCTGATCAGACCTGTCGCTGAAAAGCCTGAGTCTCCGCCAGGGCCACCTTGTGTAGCTGCCGCAGCTGCCCTTGCGCAGCTTCGTCCACAATAATCATAGTTCCCGTAGGCAGCAACCCTCTTGCAGTGCTGAAAGGTGCTCCCATTATATACGAGCGCTGTCTTTTAAATGGATGGCTCACTTTGCAATAGCGCGTTGCTGGTCGATGCGATGCCATTTAGGTCGTAGTGGTAGGTTCTGGTGACGGCAGGCATTGTGCGATCGAACTGCACTCAGCAGGGTGGGACCCCGAGGACTGGGGGTACCTGTGTGCAAGTGATTACAACGAAGCAAGGCTGCAGGGAAAAGGCGTGCTGAGGGCCGCGGTGTAACTTTAAAGCGGCCATCGATATCGGAACGGAATTGTTCCCTCTATCGCAGGGTTCTACTTCCCGCGGTTTTCGTGATACTGAGCGACCACTGAGGACCTGCCAGTGGTTTCTGAGGACCACAAAGACTGCAGGTGGCTCAGTTCGAGAGACTACGCAGTCATGAGTTGAATTTTGATATGAGGGCGGGGGAAAATATTTGCTTACAGCGGGAGACAAATCTAGAGCCTCCGATCGAGTTCCGGAAACGATTGCTTCTGAAACCTTGCAGAAGGATATGGATAATAATAGCATTCACCCTCGGACCGAGAACTACAGAGCGAAAATTGTAAGGCGATCATTCGAGGCTCGTAGCGTGGCCGTCTGCTCCGGAGGTGTTGCTTTGGTCGGCATCACGAGATTCGGGAGCTGATCAACCCAGATTTCCTTGAAAAGCGAAGACATCGCTTCCATTTTTATGACTCGAAGTGTTGAAGCTACGGAGGGTATTCCAAACCAACGGGGCTCTGGTGAACGAAAGTCGGAAACCAGGTCTGACGTTGATATCTTTCCTGTCGCTTGTAAACCTAGCAGATACTGGTATTCGGTCTATATGCATGGGTTATGTGACTAGAGAGGCAGTTTCTCGAGGCACGGTCCTTAAACGGGGACATATGGAATACACGTTACAATATCTCCTTCAACCTTCACCCTTTCCTTCCCTAAGAGTAAAGGACAAGCCAAGATGGGCAGATAGCCTCATTTTGGAAGACGATCAACGCCGAGTGTTTTGCGCAAACGGCGACCTATAGAAATCCGACATATTAGGAGAGAGGGTGATGATACGCGGAAATCTGAACGCACCGAGTCGTATCCGGTGGGCGGTGCCTTCGCGTTAGAATTAGTGGTACCTGAGACGAAAATATGCTCCTTGCCCGTCACCACCCGGGTAAGGAACATTGCCCGATAGGGTGAGCCTTTGGTTGCGACTCGAGTGTAGCCATGAGACCTAGATAGAAATTCACAAATGTTGGCGCACGCGTTCAATTACGGCAGTCGAGAAGACGTACGTCGAGGAGTATGCGCTAGTGTAGATACCCTATGGAGAGAGATACCCACGAGTTAAATACACTTCCACCGAGTAAAAGTCTTCAAATTTCTCACCAGGCCATACCTGCGAGGATACCACATCAGTTTTGACTTCAGACGGACGAGTAGGTAGAGATCAGACTTACACTCCAACCGCAACATATTTCATGTCGAAGCTCGTCCGAATCACGCAACATAACCTACAGCTGGTACTCGTGCACATATCAAGTTTGTTGGGATCGTCTCCAACAGTGCACTCGCGAATAGTCCCGTGCCAGCGGCGATTCTCGTTTCCGGCTGTCTTCCCTTGTCCGACCCAATTGCCAGCCTGTTCGACCTTCTGTCTGGATGATCAAACAAAACGACGAAGGATGTTAGGTCCGGTCCCTAGAGCCTGAAACGAAACTGAAGAAAACCACTCACCGGTAAGCTTGGTAGCGATCTTCGACGGCCTTGGAGTTGACGACCTTGATGATACGGTGAACTGTTGGCTGATTGCCACCCTGCCAGGTGGCGTTGAACTGTTTGACGACTGCATGCGTTCCCGTCAGCCCAGGTTATCATTAACTGAGATGTGCACGCACTATCGGCGAACTTCGGATCATTCTTGGGTACGTCCAGCAGGATAGGAGCGTTCTTATCCGCTTTCTCTGCGCACGACTTCCCGCAGAAATGCCTGTGGGGGGCCTTTGGCAATTCCTTGCACATGAGGCAGGCGATCTCGAGACCTTGTTTGACAGCAGCTCTGACCAATAATCAGAACACATTCATCGTTTAAGATATTTTATATCTCGAAAACTAGACTCACTTGCGGCACTTGTGCGAACAGTACGTTGAACCTGGTTGGTACTCCGTTCCATTGCAGCCCGGAATCTTACATGGCTTTCCGGCTTAGAGAATATATAAATCAGGAATAAGTCAGACCTGGATTTTAAGTAGTGGAGATTTCTCTTACGTGGTGGTGGCGGCGCTTGAGGTGCAGGTGCTGGAGCAGGTTGCTGCTGACCAAAGCCGCCTTGCTGCCATGGCTGTTGCTGTTGCCAGCCCTGTGGATAGGGCTGACCGCCGTAACCGGTACCCTGATACGGTATTGGCGCGAATCCCCCAGGATTTCCACCCGGGAAAGGTGGTGCCTGACCTCCTCCGCCCGTGAAGTTCGGAATAGCAACGCCGGTAAATTGATAATTAGAAGTGCCGTTCTGAGTACCAGCAGCAAGGCGGGAAGCTGCGGCGTTAAGGCAAGACTTCGAGCAGAAGTCCCGGCCTTTGACTTTAGGGTATTGGTGGCAGTTCTAGACGAAGCACGTGGTCGTCAAAGCCAACACACTGTGGCAGTGAACGGGAGTGTGACTCACCATGCATAATAAGTTTCCTCGATAAGAAACCACGGCTCCCGGTGAAGTGCTGCCAGCATACCCGGAGTCATCGTCGTCGTCGTCGTCGTCATCTGGGCCTGATGGCCTTCTCCGCGGCGGACCTTGGCCATAGCCCGGCCGTGCATCGCTAGCCCGTCGGGAATGACCTTGTGCAGCAAACCTTCCACAGGCCTTGGAGCAAAACTCAAAGTTCTTGTGGACAGGACGGACGCGACAAACCTGCAAATACCAAAAATAGGATCAGAGAGATGCCGGAATGATGTGTTCGACGAAGTTAGCTTACCTTGCACATTCCTGCTGAGGGCGGTTCATCGTAGTCGTCGTCGTCGTCGTCGTCGTCGTACGCTCCTCGAGGGTTTCGCATACCTCCGTAACCGCCGCCGCTGCCGCCACCGTATGGTGCCTGACCGGCTGGAACCCCATATCCGCCGCCAGCTGGGCCCGGAGGGCCATTCTTCGCTGCTTGCCCGCAGGACTTAGAGCAGTAGTCGTAGTTCCCGAAACACGGTTGCAAACCACATTGCTATTGCACGAAGGAGGCAAGGTCTGCTGTCAGGAAAAGGAGGCCCAACCAAACCGGGCGCTTAGTGTAGGCCTTGCGTACCTGGCATAACTTGGGGTCTTTTTTCTTGAAGATATTCATCGTGACGGCGTCGTCGTTTGTGGCGAAAAGGAAGAGCGCGAGGAGAGTGAGCTGGATGATATAGCTCAAACACACCTCGAGGTCTGCGGGAAGCATGGGGGAGGGTCCAGCGAAGGACCTCTGCCACCCTGAGGGATTTTTAATAGCACCCGCTTGATCATCTCACTTGTTCCATCAACGCCCACATGAGGCGTCAACCCTTGCACTGACCTCAAGAAGCGGAATCCGTGACTGCTCCAAGTCAAAAGGCAGTGAGATAGGAACGAGATGAGCATGAGCTGTGCGATTTTGGCCGGCTTTTCTACGCCTAAAAGCAGGATCATAGGTACCCCAGCTCATTCGAGACTTCTATTGAGGCTCAAGAAGAGAGCGAAGGTCAAGAAAAGGTTTCGGAATAATTATCAGGAAGAGGCGTGAGTCGTGCATATTCCAAAACTCCTGGAAGGAGCGAAGAGCCCAGACCGGCATCCTCGATGGCGGTCACGCGGCCTTCTTGCAGTCGGTCAACCGAACAGTTACAAAGAACCAAGTGAGATCCAATAGCCAATATTCATAACGGGGTGTACAGGGTATCCAAAAACCGCACATTCAATAATCTAAATGGTTCTAATGGGCGGGGAGTTTCACCAATCGCGTTCGTACAACCCTACCAAGGGAACTACTTCCCATCACGCATACAAGATCAGCCAACTGGGAACCATCGCCTCGTTCCGATAAACAATAATTTCGTTGTGCTTCGCATCGGATGCAACCTGTTTGTCAGTTTATATATCTTTGTCAACTCCCCCGAATCACGTTTGGCGCTGGTGCTGGTGCTTACCGAATCGCAGCCATCCGGGGGAGCAACCAATGCTCTAGCCGCTGTATCCTTGCCTTTGACTACCTTGCCCCAGATATATTCCTTCCCAACTATAACTCTGTTCAAGAACATGGCTCTGTATGGAGAACCGGGCGCTGGTCCTTTTGTGTACCCATTAGATCTGGCCCAGATAGGGTTAGTCGACTACCTCCGGAATGAGGGGGTGAAACGGCAGCTTACGTTGAAGAGTGAGAGCTACAGTAAAGCCCCTAAGTGATGATATTCAAGCACTCTGCCTTAGCCATTACGTCGTTAGAAGCAACTGAGTTACGTACAGTCCCATACCAGCCTTGCGCGGCGTACTTGATGTCGAATCCGGTCTTGATTATACAACAGACGAAGCAGGCCGGCGAGGAACATGGTGTTAACTGTATCGAGGAGTCCCCGATAGTGCACTTTCGGGCTGTCCCGTGCCACCTGCGATTTTCGTTCCCGGCGGTTTTACCTTGACCGACAAATTGACCTGCAGCTTCTACATTGAGACTGTATCAAATGATGCCCCCAAATCAGAGACAATTACCATAGACATTCAGAGTAGTGAGAATAATCGTACCGGTATTGCTGAAATCTGTCTTCCGTAGCCTTTGTGTTCATGCACTTGAAGATTTTATGTATCGTCGGAACGGGTCCTTTTACCTGGCTCCAAGTTACGGTGAACTGGTTGACGACTAAAAGTCCGCGAAAGAGAAAAGAGTGAATCATCTGGCCGTCGAACGATTTAAGGCACCATGAAATGTCACTTACTGTCTGCAAATTTGGGATCCGAGCTTGGCAATTCCAGAAGCATGGGAGCTCCGCTCTCCGCTTTCCGCTGACAGATTGGGCCACACCAGTGGAATTGCCCTATTTTGGGGAGTTCATTACAAAGAAGACATGCAACAGCCAGGCCTTGGGTTACAGCAGCTCTGATTTATGTCGGATACATGATATCAGTGACGGGCACAAAGCGATAGTTGTCGGATCCGACTTACCTGCCACACGCCGCACTACAGTACTTTGCCTTTGATGTAGGTCCGAGTCTAGTACAACCCGGCATCGAGCAGGGAGGACCGACTGCAACAGAAGGCGTAAATGAGAATGGATCGTCGAAAATGGAGCTGGATGCTGGTCCTGCAGTGGGGGTATAAGGCGGTGGTGCCCCATAGGGACTTGACGATGGAAGGACGAAGCCACCGGATGAGCCCGGAGTACCAAACCCTCCCGTGGTGCTCGGCACAATGAACCCAGTTCCAGTACTTTGGTACGACAGCGGTTGAGTTTGAGAGAAGGGCCCACTGAGCTTGGCTTGAGCTTGTGCCTTGCACGATTTGGAGCAAAAGTCAAATGGAGCCATCTTCGGAAATAGCTGGCAATTCTATCCGTCCGTTTGGGTGAGCAATCGATATCAGCTCTGATAGGAAGTTTAGGGGTGCTTTGAGACGTACAAGGCAAAGTTGGGGTCCACGTCGTACGACGGCAAAATCGCTTAGCGCTCTCTTTCGTGGTCGAAACGTTCCATCATCGTCCTCGTCGTCTCCATATCCACCCCCATTTCCACCGTCACCATCGTCATCACCATAGCCAGTCCCCGTATTCTGGACGTATAGCAACCCGCGTCTCTTTTGCGCCAGTGTCGACTGAGTCGGACGGGGTCCAGGAGACTTCGGCGCAGCCCTCGCACAGGTTTTGGAACAGTAGTCATATTGACCATGTGCAGGGCGGAATTTACATATCTTGAAAGAAAAAGTTTCAACAGCAGTTGGATTAGTGTTGATATGCAAGCGATTGTCGAGTCGAACCTACTATACACATTCGTGCCGAGGGCGGAGCAAGAAGTAAGCCGAGGCCGGCCGAACCACCGGCCCGGCTGCTCGACGCTCCGTAACCATCATCGTCACCACTCGATGTGCTCTTGGGATTTGCAGTTCTAGAGCCCCAAAATGCCGCGCCGAACTGGCTCATGAAGCTGGCTGGAGGGTTAGAAGCGCCAGATGCCTTGGCCGCTTTGCCGCAAGTCTTCCCGCAATACTCATATCCAGGGAATGCAGGCCGTAACTTGCAATGCTAAGAGGAAACCGTCAGTCATAAGATACGGATCCGTACGAAGCTATGACTCGCCTTGCATGTAGTTGTAGTATTACTATTCATGGTGGATGGGTAGGTCGTGGAGGCTGGCGGAAGAAAAAGGAACCATCGGGTGCAGGGACCTCAGACACCGCTCCTTTCATAATGTGCGGGGTTATCGCCATCCCACCGGTCTTTACACAGCCCAGGCGTCCCAAGTGCAACAGAACAATATGGCAACCAGGGGAATTGCGGAGTACACGCGGGTCCTTTGTCCCACAGAATCAACACAGCTCCAAATGTTGGCATTTCGACGTCTTCAGGGTAGGTTCCCGGCCCTTTAGGAGGGACGAGGATGGGACTAATAGTACAACTCCTAATACAACACCATAGGAAGACATAAGGCCGTTTTTGGTTTGTAATGAACATAATGTGCTATCCCTAAATGTGAAACGAATTAGAGCATACGTATAGCTGGCTAGTCGATCCTACGAGTGTGGAAGACCTGCTATTTCGACACAAGAAGGATCGGAAAGGGGGAAAAAAGGCAGGCAATTAGCTATATAGCACGAGCCATGACGGTAAGATCGCGTCGTTCTTGAAAACTGCCAAGTAGTTTCAGTCACCAGAGCGCACTAGTCAAGAACCTCGGGGACCTCACCTATGAGCTCCGAGTCGATGGCATCAATTGCAGTCTAAGGTCAGCACGTCAGAGGATTGCTTCTTTCGACTTTGAACATCAAGCGAATCAGACACATACCGAGTCTGTTCCTGCGACGGGTGCATATCCTCCGATGTGTTTCTTGCCAACGACGATGCGGGTCAAAAACATGGCTTTGTATGGCGACCCCACGGTTTGCGCCCTGGTATACCCATTGGACCTGGAAGGAAATTGAAGGTCAGAAACAGAGCTCAATGTGAGCAAGGGGGATTACGTACACCCCGGAGAAAGCACTCGTATAAATCCCCTAAGAAGTCATGAGAGGTCAGACGGGCTTGTGGCGCCAGATCGTAGTACACTCACACTTGCGGTGCATACGCTTTACGAGAAAGAAGAATCACCGTTAGGAGCTCCATCGAGAGCAGACGGTGTGGAACACTCACCTGCTCGAAGTTTGGAACGAAACGCGAATGATGGAGCACAGGCGACAGGTCGTATTCGTACAGAGAGTTAGATTTGTAGCCGTATCTCCGACAGTGCAAATTCTTTGCGTTCCGTGCCATCTCCTGCACTCGTTACCTTCCGGTTTGCCCTGTGCCGCGAAGTTCCCCACAGACTCGACTTGCTTCCTGGATCCCAGAGAAAGACCACGTCGTTCAACAACAATCCCCGAAACCGCATATCCGAACGTCTCTCACCGATAGGCCTGGTATCTGATTTCGACGGCCTTCGAGTTGATAACTTTGCAAATCCGCTTCACGGTGGGACCGCCTGCGGCTGCGGCGGCCTTAGCTCCATAGCCACCGGTCCAGGTGGCAGTGAACTGTTTGACGACTATACCAAGGAGTAATTAGAGCATGCAGGGACAAGGCGGACCGTTCCAAGTTAGACGGCATGAAAACTTACTGTCAGCGTATTTGGGGTCACTTGGTGGGACGTCAAGCAGCATCGGGCCCTGCTGCTCCGCCGTCTGACCACACTTTTGACTGCAAAAGTGTTTCCTGAAATTCTTTGGATAGACCTTGCAGAACAAGCAGGCTGGTTCAAGGCCTTTGGTGACGGCATCCCTAGCGCGATGATGAAGATCCCATCCTCAGAGCAAAGTCCCACCCTTTCGCGAAAAGTACACTTACTTCCGGCAATTTTGGCCACAGTATTTAGACTTGGCATTAAATGCCATCGCCTTACAACCAGGGATGGCGCAAGGAGGTCCCGCTACAATGACCGTCAGATCACTCGTGGTCGAAAGGGGGCTTTTAATTCCACTTACTCGGGGGAGGAGGGTAAGCTGGCCACGGCGTTGGCCCGGGATAGTAAGGCTGAGATCCGGGATACGCCTGTTGAGGAGCAGGATATGAAGGTTGATTATACGGCGGTTGAGCGTATGGTTGTTGTTGTGGTTGAAAGTACCCTCCATACGCTTGACCGTAACCCTGACCATAGCCGTTTTGATACCAATCAGGGGATTGAGGGCCAGCGATAAAGACCTGTGCAGAGTTTTGGTATTGAGAGTATTGAGAGTCTCGACGTTTCTTGCCGCTAGATGAAGTGCCCCCTCCGCCACCAAGGGTGGCCATGGCATCTTGCATGCACCTTCGTCCGCAGAACGCCGAGTCACCGACTTTCGGGTTTCGGCGGCAATACTAAGAATAAAACGAACGCCAAGCGTAAGTCCTGGTTTAGTCACGATTGGGTAATATGGGGGTGGCTATTGACGAACCATGCACATTGGAGGGCGCCTTGCTAGAGCAGTGGAGGAAGAATCTCCAGTCGATGGCTTGGCGGTTCGACTCCGGCTCGGAGTCTGGGTAGTCGACTTGCGTCTGTCCCGCGTTCCCCCCTTCTCCCATGCATCGTAGTCATCCTCATCCTCCTCCTTGGGGTCCTGAGCTGAGGCGAAGGCCACCCTTGAGGAACCCGTCCTCGAGTGGTCCGCCTTGCAAGCCTTTGAGCAATAGACATGAGCGCCCACGGCGGGTATCTCCTTGCATACCTATTCCACAGTTGAAACGAGCCAAACGGTAAGGGAAAGATTACAGCTAGGACTGAGGAAATGACATAAAGGACAAGGGACTCACTATGCACAGGCGAATTTTGGTGGTGGACGTCGACACTGACAGGCGGTTCATTCGCCGAGATATGTCTTCATCTCCCTCGTCCTCATCCACAACCCGGTTCTTGGTCTTGCCTGGGCGGTCCGACTTGGGTGTCTCTCCCGCACATATCTTGCTGCAATAACGATGTCCACGGTACGCAGGGCGGACCGTACAGGTCTAATGATAGGAACATGAGTTCAGAAGGCTCCGCCGAAAGATTGAGCGTCGTGGGCCGTACCTCGCACATCGACTCGAGTTGCTGATCTTCGCCCGAGCTCATCGAAGCTTCGAAGTATCAGGTTGTGGACTGTTAAGATGGTTCGGCGTTCTGACTTACTTATGACGACAGGTTCCGGTGCAGAGAGGGTAGTGGTGGTTTGGAACAAATGTGGCTGGGACCCCCAACACCGCTCCCTTGAAATGATATTTCCGCAATTCACGCTTCCCTCCTTTCTGCCTCATGGCCGATCATGGTACGATAGGAAGGTGTGGAAACTGATCCCCCCGTGCCCAAACAAAAAGAAGCCTCGCCGAAAAAGGAAGAAAAATGGACCTTTGACAATTGAGAGCAAATGTTCAAGCGTTCGACTAGGACGTAACAAAAAGGAACCTAAAGCGGCAAGGAGAGACGCCTGAAAGGGAAATATATAAAAGGGTGACAGAAGAGTGAAAACATTTGTTTTGTAGAAGTACAGTGACGATCGTTGGTTAGTCAAAATCGTCATAATCAGTAGCAGCCCGGCGACGAGCAGAGCCGCCAGCCGTCGTAGCTCGCCGACCCGGACCAGATCCCTTGTTGTCTCTAAGCTTCGAGTCAGCTTCTAACTTGCACGGCTTGCTACAGAATTCTGATTTTCCAAAGCTCGGGTTGGCCTGGCAATTCTATCAAAAGGCAAGTGCGTTTGAGAGGGGTTGTTCCTCGAGTCGGACACGGATAGGGAAAAGCTTTGACGTACGATACACATTTTCTTCTTTCCTATAGATGTGCGCTTGGGAGGACGCCGCGGCGCATCATCATAGTCTTCTTCGTCTTCATCGTCGGGCCAGTCTTCTTCGTCGTCTCCGTAGCCTCCGGGCATGGAGCGGTTATTCCGCCTCCGCGGCGGTCCGTTCTGCCCCCAGTTTTGAGGAGGTCCACCCCAACCTTGACCGCCTTGGGGAGGGCCCCCCCTCCATTGACCTCCTGGCTGCTGAGGCTGCCATCCTTGAGGAGGTCCCTGTTGTTGCCACTGGCCTCCTTGTGGACCGGGTCCGTACCCACCATAAGGAGCAGGAGGCGGACCGTGCGCTTGAGGTGGCATTTGGGGTGGCATTGGGGGTGGCGGTGGTGGCGCGCCTTGCTTTGCACTTGTCCCGCAGGTCTTGGAGCAGTATTGGTGGCCCTGAAATGCAGGCTTCATTCGGCAGTACTGTTGATCGTGCGTATCATCAACGGATCAGCATACGAGAGGTGAGGTACCGATACAAAACGTTGGTGGAGGACTCACTTGGCACATCGGGGGACCGGGCGCTTGCTGTGGTTGTTGTGGATATTGATTATATCCATTCCATGGCCCTTGCTGCTGAGGTGGTGGGGGACCAGGAGGGGGACCTCCGTAACCCCCATATCCTCCTCCCCATCCCTGCGGTGGTCCAGGAGGGGGATGCTGCTGCCCCCATCCAGGTCCTGCTGCCGGCGGGTTCTTCTTCGCCCATTCTGCGCATGTCTTTCCGCAATAGTTGTAATTCTGGAAAGCGGGTTTCGTTCCACAGTTCTATCTCGATGAAAGGGTGAGGGAAGTGCCCATTCGAGAAGCTGGTTAGCCAAGCTAAATGTCAGTATGACACGCAAAACTGCTCACCATACACATCTTTTGACTGGAGCCCCCATTAAAGATGCCCCCAAGGAATCCGTTCATGGTGAATGCGAGTGGTTGATGCAAGTGACAAGCCGCAACGAGGCACAGGTCACAGATATATATCTCCAAGTAAACAGATCCAAACTTCGGGTCCATGTCTTGTTCCTGATCAACCCTCTCACGACCACCCCTAATGAGAAAACGATGAGCGAAACATGGAGCTTGCGACGGAAGACTCCAAGACGCTAGTGTCAAGCGAAAATGTTACGCGGGCTAGGCTCGAATGCTTCGAATCGCAGGTAAGACTAGAGAAAATACGCGTCTATTTCATCATGAAAGCAAGTAGAATAAAGCAATAGGCAAAGTCGTGACCCAGATCTAGAACCAAGAACCCGAAATCTATGCTGAGGCGGGCTTGCGGCAGACGTAGAGCAACATAGGAGTGAAGAGCTATTGGACAAGGGTAGAAGAACATGACATCAGCGACAAACTCTTGCAAGATTTGAGCAGCGGACAGTACTGACCTTAGTCCTGCCGCCATCAACCAAAGCCTTGGCCGCAACCTTCAACGTCTCACCAACAGCCCAAGTTCCCTGGGGCACCAAGCCGAACTTCTCCAACACCCAGACACCAGTGCTCGTCGTCCACATACCGAACTTGGTCGTCCGGAAAACGGTGAAGTAGTCACCCCATGTCTGGGCCTTGCTGAAGTCGCCCTCGAGAGGGTAGTACCACGGGATGGGGTCAGGGCGCTCTGCCAAGTCTTCCTCGTGCACGATGTCGAAGCCAACGGTGACCAATGCCTTGCGAGCTTCCTTTCGAGTACGCATCTCGGGGATACCGTCGCCAATTTCGATGCCGTGGGCAATGGCTTTGTGTTCTGGGATCGAGGGGTCCCAAGCATCGGTCATGACCCATTCGTAGACACCGAACTGAAGAAGAGGTAAAGTCAGCCTCGAAGTACGGCCAATGTCGTAATATATCCATGCGTACCGTTCCTCCAGGCTTCAAGACTTTGTAAATTTCACCGTACACGCTCTCGAATGTGGGGGCGTGGACCGTGGCTTCAATCGCATACACTGTTACGAAGATTCCCAAACAGTCAGCCAGAGCAATCTTCCAATGGCCAGTTGGTCACCGACATACCTGCATCGAATTGATTTTCTCCGAACTGTGAAGCGAGCTTGGTAAAGTCACCCGTGACGAAGTTGACCTGCTCCGATAAGCCAGCCTTGGCGGTGTACCTCCTTGCACGACGGACCTGGAAGTCGTTGTTGTTCAGACCAGTAATGTTGCAGTCGGTGAATCGGGCGATCTCGCATGTGGGGCCACCAATGCCGCATCCCACGTCGAGGACGCGCATACCGGGCTTGAGGCCCATTTGGGCAGCGAGGTAGTGTTCGTGACGAGCAAGCTACGTCGACGAGTACCATTGAGCACCTGCAGGCAAGGAGGACGGATGTCTCAAGAATAGAGACGTACAGATTCCCTGAATGCTTCACCCTTGTAGAATCTTGAGAAGTGGAAGCTTTCGCCCCAACCATATTCGTACAGTTCGGTGGCACCATCGTAGTAACCTGCATCACCTATCAGCCGTTGAACTCTGTGCAAAGAAGAACAAGATGACGCACCATTGACGACTTCAATGTAGTTTTCTAAGCGGTTTTCTTGATGGGCTTGGCCATCTTTTGAGGAGTCCTTCTCGAAGAAACCAACGTAGTTGGCGACGCGGGAGTTGACACGACCGTCAGCGCTTTGTACTGGAGACATTCTTTGACGATGAGAGAGGGGAGAGGAAAGGAAGGGGTGAAGGTATAAGGCTGCCAACAAAGGGGAGAAAGAAAAACGTTAGTTCCACGTCTTTCGTTGTGCAAAGAAAGTTGGGCGGCGACCCGCGGAAATGCGTTTCGCTCTGCACAAAGAATCAAAGGATGAGAGAAAGGTCAGCTCACTTGGAGAGGAAACAGTTGGTCGGAGGGGAGGGCTGCTGTTAAGAGCTGGTGAGTGTAACAGAAAAGTGGAAATGCCTCGTTTATAAGTCTTACGAGTGGGTAAATAGAATCGTTCGATTGCCTTTTGCTAGACTGATATCAGGGCCCAGAGGTGCGGCGCCCGGAAATATCGGTCCACTTTGTCTTCACTAGTCTCCTTGGTTCGAACCACGCCGAGGTCACCGACTATCGTCCCAGTCCCAGCCGCAGAATAGCTAGTCGTAGATTGATGTCTCTTGCAACAGGAACAGCTCCCCCGAATCGGTTCAAGGAAATCGCTCCCCACCGACCAAGCCAAGTGGGTGACGCTCAAGAAAATCGAGTGGAAAAATCAGGACAATACAGACGTAAGGCGAGACCCGGCCTCGTGACGCCGTGGGCTTATTCATTCTCTACTATGGGCTCATTTTGTACAGAAAATATGGGAGGTCGCAAAGAGGACGACCCGGAAAGGGGAGGTTGACGGTTCGTCGGCCTCACACGTTCTTTTCCTGCAAAAAATGGTGCCATAACCTTCGCCCCCAGCCGTCGCTATCCTGACTCTCCTAGAGTCCAAGAAGTCGGACTCCAAACCCTCCACGATTATCATCGAACAATACCGCCCGCCCGTGGAGAAGTTCGTCATCGAGTTGCCAGCCAGTCCGTTGTGCTCAAGCCAGTCCGTTGCGCCCAATCCACAGCACTTTCCTTTCTTTCATTGATATTGTGGATGCGGTGTAGGTCTCATTGATGAGGGAGAGTCCCCTGAAGCCGCTGCTATTCGAGAACTGGAAGAAGAAACGGGTTACATGAAGTCATCGCGGAAGCCCTCACCCGACCATTGAAGTTCTCTACTGAATCTTTCGAGTTTTATAAGAATGACGAATGCCAACATGAAGCTTGTCGTGGTCAGAGTCCTGCTAGACGACTACCCTTCTTCGCCAGAGCAGAAGCTGGACGAGGGCGAGCACATCGTCAGGCGCGTAGTTGAACTTGAGTCTCTTATGGATGAGTTTCGAGGTGACGATCTGCCCCGAACTACGGAGAGGAGCGATGCAAGCTGACAACCACTCGATTTTCCGTTTCCGCGGCAGCGTACGAGAAACGAGGTTTCACCATCGACGCGAGGCTGTTCCCCCTTGCGACAAGATGGGAACTCGCCAGCAAGTTCAACGAGGCTGCAAAGTCTGCATGACTTTTCGATCGAAGTGTACTTTGATCATTCTACAGTTGAAATTACAATTTGAGTGGAGGGATTACTAGAGGAGCCATCGTCACGATCCTGACTGCTCCATTTCATTAATGAAAGAACTCCCATCCCATCATGCCAACCATTACCATCCAAACCATTGATGCTTCTCCCATCTCCCACTAAATTGCCTTCCGCCTCTTCGTGAACCTGCTATCACTCACTACATGATCGGTCAGGTGTGTTTGCTATATATTGGTCTGGGACACTCATGAGATGCACCGATCCCAAAGCCGTAGATGAATGAGAACCAGGAATAAATTATGAGCTCATAACATGCATAGTCAGGGAGCTACGTGGGGCTACCATGAGTGGCCTGGGATCTATGGAATGCACCAAGTACAATGTAGGCAGGGTGGACATACAAAAGTCCTCAGGAGACAGCTTAGTCAACTACGGGTCGATTCCTTTTCGTAATATGATTACCCTTAGTTTGGGGTGTTCCAGCAACTCTGTCAAAGTAAGTATGTTCAGAGGGTGTTCGTCGAGCTGTATGGGGAACCATTCAACTTACAATACACACGTTGGCCCCTCCCACTGCTGAAGGTGCGCCCCAGCCTTGTGGCGGTTCACTACCTTGCTTTGCACTGGTTCCGCAGGTCCTGGAACAACAAGGGTTGCCCGGAAATGCAAGCTTCATACGGAAGTGCTGTAGATTGTTGGTGATGAACTCACTTCGCACATCATCTGGCCGGACGTTTGCGGTGACATTGGTGGCGGCGCGGCTTGCTTTGCACCTGTCCCGCAGGTCTTGGAGCAGTATAGGTGGCCCTGAAATACAGGCTTCATTCGGCAGTACTGTTGATCGTGCGTATCATCAACGGATCAGCATTCGAGAGGTGAGGGTACTGGTACAAAACGTTGGTGGACGACTCACTTGGCACATCGGGGGGCCGGGCGCTTGCAGTGCTTGTTGTGGATATTAATTATATCCATTCCATTGTCCTTGCTGCTGAGGTGGGGGAGCAGGAAGGGGAGGCTGCGGCCCCATCCAGGAGGTCCTGCTTGCACCCTTGTAGAATCTTGAGAAGTGGAAGCTCTCGCCCCAACCATATTCGTACAGTTCGGTGGCACCATCGTAGTAACCTGCATCACCTATCAGCCGTTGAACTCTGTGCAAATTAGAACAAGATGACGCACCATTGACGACTTCAGTGTAGTTTTCTAAGCGGTTTTCTTGATGGGCTTGGCCATCTTTTGTGGAGTCCTTCTCGAAGAAACCAACGTATTTGGCGACGCGGGAGTTGACACGACCGTCAGCGCTTGGCACTGGAGACATTCTGTGGCGATGAGAGAAGGGAGAGGAAGGGAAGAGGTGAAGGTATAAGGCTGCCAACAAAGGGGAGAAAGAAAAACGTTAGTTCCACGTCTTTCGTTGTGCAAAGAAAGTTGGGCGGCCTGCGGAAACGCGTTTCGCTCTGCACAAAGAATCAAAGAATGAGAGAAAGGTCAGCTCACCTGGAGAGGAAGGAGTTGGTCGGAGGGGAGGGCTGCTGTTAAGAGCTGGTGAGAGTAGCAGAAAAGTGGTAAGTGCCTTGTTTATAAGTCTTACGAGTGGGCAAATAAGATTGTTCGACTGATTTTTGCTGGACTGATATCAGGGCCTAGAGGTGCGGCGCCCGGAAATATCGGTCCACTTTGAGTGCAAAGTCTGCCGGCTAACTCCGTCATAGCAAGCTCCATCAGCATGTCCTCACTAGTTCACTTGGTTCGAACCACGTCGAGTCACCCATTATCGTCTCATCTTCCAGCTGTAGAATAGCTACTCGTAGATCAATGTCTCAACAGGAACAGCTCCCCCGAATTGTTTCAAGAAAATCGCTCCCCACCGACCAAGCCAAATGGGTGACGCTCAAGAAAATCGAGTGGAAGAATCAAGACAATACAGACGTAAGGGGAAACCCGGCCTCGTGACGCCGTGGGCTTATTTATTATCTACTATGGGCTCATTTTCTACAGAAAATATGGGAGGTCGCAGAGAGGACGACACGGAAAGGGGAGGTTGACGGTTCGTCAGCCTCACACGTCCCCTCCTGCAAAAAAAGGCGCCATAACGTTCGTCCGCAGCCGTCGCTATCCTGGCTCTCCTAGAGTCCAAGAAGTCGGACTTCAAACCGTCCACGATTATCATCGAACAATACCGCCCGCCCGTGGAGAAGTTCGTCATCGAGTTGCCTGCCGGTCCGTTGCACCCAATCCACAGCTCTTTCCTTCCTTTCATTGATATTGTGGATGCGATGTAGGTCTCATTGATGAGGGAGAGTCTCCTGAAGCCGCTGCTATTCGAGAACTGGAAGAAGAAACGGGTTACAAAGCCCATGAAGTCATCGAATCTTCTCCTCTCCTGGTGTCGGATCCGGGTGCGTCTGACGGAAGCCCTCACCCAACCATTGAAGTCCTCTACTGAACCCTTCGAGTTTTATAGGAATGACGAGTGCCAACATGAAGCTTGTCGTGGTCAGAGTCCTGCTAGACGACTACCCTTCTTCGCCAAAGCAGAAGCTTGACGAGGGCGAACACATTGTCAGGCGCGTAGTTGAACTTGATTCTCTTATGGATGAGTTTCGAGGTGACGATCTGCCCCAAACTCCGGAGAGGAGCGATGCAGGCTGACAACCACTCGACTTTCCGTTTCCGCAGCGTACGAGAAACGAGGTTTCACCATCGACGCGAGGCTGTTCCCCCTTGCGACAGGATGGGAACTCGCCAGCAAGTTCAACAAGGCTGCAAAGTCTGTATGACTTCTCGATCGAAGTGTACTTTGATCATTCTACAGTTGAAATTACAATTTGAGTGGAGGGGTTGCCAGCGGAACCATCGTCGCAATCCCGACTGCTCCATTTCATTAATGAAAGAACTCCCATCCCACCACGCCAACCATTACCATCCAAACCATTGATGCTTCTCCCATCTCCCACTAAATTGCCTTCCGCCACTTCGTGAACGATCAGACGTGTTTGATATCTATGCTTTGGACATATAAATGGAACTGGTATCCGCTCTTTATTGGTGCTATATATTGGTCTGGGACACTCATGAGACGTACCGATCCCAAAGCCATAGCTGAATGCGAGTCAGGAAGAAATCATGAGCTCCTATCATGCATAACCAGGGACCTACGTGGGGCTACCATGAATGACCGGGGATCTATGGGATGCACCAAGTACAATGTAGGCAGGGTGGACATACAAAAGTCCTCAGGAGACAGCTTAGTCAACTACGGGTCGATTCTTTTTCGTAATATGATTACCCATAGTTTGGGTTGTTCCAGCAATTCTGTCAAAGTAAGTATGTTCAGACGGTGTTCCTCGAGCTGTGTAGGGAACCATTCAACTTACAATACACACTTTGGCCCCTCCCTCTGCTGAAGGTGCACCCCAGCCTTGTGACGGTTCACTACCTTGCTTTGCACTGGTTCCGCAGGTCTTGGACCAACATGGGCAGCCGGGAGATGCAAGCTTCATACGGCAGTGCTGTTGATCGTTGGTGACGAACTCACTTTGCATATCGTCTGGCCGAGCGTTTGCGGTGGTATTGGTGGCGGCGCGCCTTGTTTTGCACTGTCTTCGCAGGTCTTGGAGCAGTGCGGGTGTCCCTGAAATGTAGGCTTCATTCATTGATCGTTCATAGAATTCATGGATCAGTATGTGAGGTGAGGGTGAGGGTACCGTGAAAAACCTCGGTGATGAACTCACTTCGCATATCATCTGGCCGGACGTTTGCGGTGATATTGGTGGCGACACGGCTTGCTTTGCACTGGTCCCGCAGGTCTTGGAGCAGTATATAGGTGGCCCTGAAATGCAGGCTTCATTCGGCAGTACTGTTGATCGTGTGTATCATCAACGGATCAGCATTCGAGAGGTGGAGGTACTGATACAAAACGTTGGTGGAG
This sequence comes from Tulasnella sp. 424, assembly GCA_019633425.1. Lineage (NCBI taxonomy): Eukaryota > Fungi > Basidiomycota > Agaricomycetes > Cantharellales > Tulasnellaceae > Tulasnella > Tulasnella sp. 424. Next base: position 149,034 of record WSUB01000074.1, on the reverse strand, counting down.
GACTCACTTGGTACATCGGGGGGCCGGGCGCTTGCGGTGCTTGTTGTGGATATCGCCCATATGGTAAAGCATTTCCCCGACTTACCTTGACGACCATTTGTTTACTTAACCCTCCTAGCAACCGTTCGACCCTGCTCTTTCCCCTACTCGATCTTGCTTGCTTTGACCTTTTGCTTTCTAGGACCCTCTTATTCCTTTGTTTCGTCTTTTTTGGCTTTCGCCGCTTTGACCTCTGTGCGCTTGGATCACTTCACCCCTATTTTTTCCGCTCACTTTGGATCCCTCGATCCCTCGGTCTTTGACCTTCCCTCCTGGTTTATAACCGCATGTGTTCATACTTTCCACCCCGCTGACTCCTCCCTTTTCACCGCACTCCTTGCTTATGATTTTCCACGTCCTCTCTCATTCTCGTTGGCAACCTTCGCCTTTTCTCTGCGGAGGGGGTCTCCACTCTCAATCCTTCGACTAAGCGCCCTACATCCCACATCCGTTACACCGCTGACATTCAACCAAATGTCGGTCCAAGCTGATTTGAGGGTCTACGCTTCAACTGGTCGCCCCGTTCTTCCCGAAGGAACGATCGCGTTTGTTATCGCAAAGAATCTCAATTAGAGCCTTGCTAGTGCCACGATCCGGCCTCGTCTGATTCCGTCCTCGAAAATGGAGCGAAGCGAAGGTCTGGCCTTGTTGATTATATCCATTTCATTGTCCTCGCTGCTGAGGTGGAGGAGCAGGGAGGCTGCTGCCGGCGGGTACTTCTTTGCCCATTCTGTGCATGTCTTTCCGCAATAGTCGTAATTCCGGAAGGGGGGCTTCGTCCTACAGTTCTATCTCGATGAAAGGGACGAGGGAAGTGCCCATTCGAGAAGCTGGCTAGCCAAGCTAAATGTCCAAAAAACTGCCCACCAAACATATTTTGACTGGAGCCCCCATTAAACATGCCAAGAAGTCCGTTCATGGTGAATGCGAGTGGTTGATAAGGTCACAGATATATCTCTCCAAGTAAACAGATTCAAACTTCGGGTCCATGTCTCGTTCCTGATCAACCTTCTCACGACCACCCCAAATGAGAAAACAATGAAAGAGGACGACAGACTCCAAAGACGCTAGTGTCAGGCGAAAATGTCACGCGGGCTAGGCTCGAATGCTTCGAATCGCAGGTAAGGCTAGAGAAAATATGCGTCTAATTCATCACGAAAGCAAGTAGAATAAAATAATAGGCAAAGTCGTGATCCAGATCTATAACCAAGAACCCGAAATCTATGATGAAGCAGGCTTGTGGCAGACGTAGAGCAACATAGGAGTGAAGAGCTATTGAAGCAAGGTAGAGGGACATGACATCAGCGACAAACTCTTGCAAGATTTGAACAGCAGACAGTACCGACCTTAGTCCTGCCACCATCAACCAAAGCCTTGGCCGCAACCTTCATCGTCTCACCAACAGCCCAAGTTCCCTGGGGCACCACGCCGATCTTCTCCAACACCCAGACACCAGTGCTCGTCGTCCACATACCGAACGGGGTCGTCCGGAAAACGGTGAAGTAGTCGCCCCATGTCTGAGCCTTGCTGAAGTCGCCCTCGAGAGGGTAGTACCATGGGATGGGGTCGGGGCGCTCTGCCAAGTCTTCCTCGTGCACGATGTCGAAGCCGACGGTGACCAATGCCTTGCGAGCCTCCTTTCGGGTACGCATCTGGGCGATACCGTCGCCGATTTCGATGCCGTGGGCGATGGCTTTGTGTTCTGGGATCGAGGGGTCCCAAGCATCGGTCATGACCCACTCGTAGACACCGAACTGAAGAAGAGGTAAAGTCAGCCTCGAAATAACGTCAAATGTCGTAATATTATCCATGCGTACCGTTCCTCCAGGCTTCAAAACTTTGTAAATTTCACCGTACACGCTCTCGAATGTGGGGGCGTGGACTGTGGCTTCAATTGCGTAGACTGTTACGAAGATTCCCAACAGTCAGCCAGAGCAATTTACCAAGGGCCAGTTGGTCATCGACATACCTGCATCGAATTGATTTTCTCCGAACTGTGAAGCGAGCTTGGTAAAGTCACCCTTGACGAAGTTGACCTGCTCCGACAAGCCAGCCTTGGCAGTGTACCTCCTTGCACGGCCAATCTGGAAGTCGTTGTTGTTCAACCCGGTAATGTTGCAGTCGGTGAATCGGGCAATCTCGCGTGCGGGGCCACCAATGCCGCATCCCACGTCGAGGACGCGCATGCCGGGCTTGAGGTTCATTTGGGCAGCGAGGTAGTGTTCGTGACGAGCAAGCTACGTCGACGAGAACCATTGAGCATCGGGGAAGCAAGGAGAACGGATGCCTCATGAATATAGACGTACAGATTGCTTGAATGCTTCACCCTTGTAGAATCTTGAGAAGTGGAAGCTCTCGGCCCAGCCATATTCGTACAGTTCAGTGGCACCATCGTAGTAACCTGCATCACCCAATGATTCCATCAGCCGTTGAACTCTGTACAAAGAAGAACAAGATGACGCACCGTTGACGACGTCAGTGTAGTTTTCCAAGCGGTTTTCTTGATGGGCTTGGCCATCTTTTGAGGAGTCCTTGTCGAAGAAACCAACGTAGTTGGCGACGCGGGAGTTGACACGACCGTCAGCGTTTTGCACTGGAGACATTTTTTGAGGATGAGGGTTGAGAGAGGGAGGGAGGAGGTATCGGTATAGGACTGCCAGCAAAGGGGAGAAAGAAAAACGTTAGTTTCACGTCTTCCGGTGGGCAAAAAAAGTTGGGCGACCCGCGGAAACGCGTTTCGCTCTACACGAAGAATCAACGAATGAGAGAAAAGTTAGCTCACCTGGAGAGAAAGGAGTTGATGGGGGAGGGAGGGCTGCTGTTGAGAGCTGGTGAAAGTAGGAAAAAAGTGGAAATGGCTGGTTTATATAAGTCTTACGAGTGGGCAAAGAGGATCGTTCGATTATTTTTTGCTGGACTGATCTCAGGGTCCAGAGGTGCGGCGCCCGGAAATATCGGTCCACTTTTAGTGCAAGATCCGCCGTCTAACTCCGTCATAGCAAAGCTCCATCGGCATGTCCTCAATTGTCCACTTGGTTCGAACCACGTCGAGGTCACCGATTATCGTCTCATCTTCCAGCTGTAGAATAGCTACTCGTAGATCAATGTCTCAGCAAGAACAGCTCCCCCGAATCGTTTCAAGGAAATCGCTCCCCACCGACCAAGCCAAATGGGTGACGCTCAAGAAAATCGAGTGGAAGAATCAGGACAATACAGACGTAAGGGGAAACCCAGCCTCGCGACGCCGTGGGCCTATTCATTTTCTGACTATGAGCTTATTATGTACAGAAAATATGGGAGGTCGCAGAGAGGACGACACGGAAAGGGGAGGTTGACGGTTCGTCAGCCCCGCACGCTGCAGAAAATGCCGTCATAACCTTCGTCCGCAGCCGTCGCTATCCTGGCTCTCCTAGAGTCCAAGAAGTCGGACTTCAAACCGTCCACGATTATCATCGAACAATACCGCCCGCCCGTGGAGAAGTTCGTCATCGAGTTGCCTGCCGGTCCGTTGCACCTGATACACGGCTCTTTCCTTTCTTTCATTGATATTGTGGATGCGATCTAGGTCTCGTTGATGAGGGAGAGTCTCCTGAAACCGCTGCCGTCCGTGAATTGGAAGAAGAGACGGGTTACAAAGTTCATGAAGTCATCGAATCATCTCCTCTCCTTGTGTCTGATCCAGGTCTGTCTGACGGAAGCCCTCACCCATCCACTGAAGTCCTCTACTGAACCTTTCGAGTTTCGTAGGAATGACGAATGCCAACATGAAGCTCGTCGTAGTCAAGGTCATGCTAGACGACTACCCTTCTTCTCCAAAGCAGAAGCTGGACGATGGCGAGCACATCGTCAGGCGCGTAGTTGAACTCGATTCTCTGATGGATGAGTTTAGAGGTGACGAATTTCCCAAACTCTGGAGCGGAACGATGCGGGCTGACAACCCATCAAATTCCACAGCGTACGAGAAGCGCGGTTTCACCATTGACGCAAGGCTGTCCCACTTTGCGGCAGGATGGGAACTCGCCAACAAGTTCAGCAAGGCTGCAAGGTCTGCATGAGTCCTCGATCGAAGTGTACTTTGATCATTGTAAATTTGAAATTACAATTTGAGTGGAGGGGCTGATAGAGAAGCCATACCTAAATCGTCACAATCCCGACTGCTACATTTCATAAATAAACGAACTCTCATCCCACCATGCCAACCATCACCATCCAAACCATTGATGCTTCTCCAATAATCGCCTTTCGCCTCCTCGTGAACCTACTATTACTCCCTACATGATCGGTCATCGGGCACTTTGGTTTCAAGAAGTCCCTCTTTCATGAGATATCGGCCGCCGATTAAGGTGGAAAGATCTGTGCTGACTCCGAACGACCGTCACGAATATCACGAGGGAAGGTACTGTAAATGCCGAGGAATGGTGGGAATGGTGGAGGCAAACTACGTCAAACCACCACGCGTATGTGGTGCGCTCAATTGTTCACCGTATCCTGTACCAGCGCCGTTAACTTGAAATAACCCCTGCTCGAATAACATTAACCACCTCCGGCCAAATTAAAGCGTTGCTTGATACCGGATCGTTCTGATGCAAAGACTTGGCTCGAAGCTCCGCAAGCCTTTTTATGACCTCCGCGTTCGGAGATCGTCGAGACCCCTCAGCCCGACGATTGATAAAAACAATGAGCATACCTCAGACCCCCGCCCTCTAGTTGAGGTTACAGAGACAACGGTGCCGAATAAAGTGGTGAGCTCGATCTCACGTGGCCGATTGGCACAGAAGCGTTGACGGGAATGCTGCAGCGGCAGAGACTCGATGGCTTCTGGACCTGCCGAATTCATCCTAGTGCAATCGCCTTTACCTCGGAGGGCTCTAGCGGAAGTAGTAGCAAGACAGAAGTAGTCCAAGCGACATTTGGAATGGTGAACGTGAACGATGAACAGGTGGTGGCAGTTAAGAAATTTCGATATCACCGAAGCATCGACCAAAAGGAGTTCTCGAGCGTAAGACCGATAAACTCTGCGATTAGCTGCGGAGGACTGAAGGAATCTATTATAGGAATTTGTTCATGAAGTGGAGATGATGGCTGGGCTTTCGCACGCGAACATCGTCAAATTAGTCGGCTTCGTCGAAGACCTCGAGGAGGGAACGGCCTGGATAGTGCTATCTTGGGAGCCGAATGGAAACGTTAGCGAATTCCTTGCCACTGCCGAGTGGGAAATTCCGGAACGCGTTTCACTAGTAGGCGAAAATGGTCCACGCCAACGAATCAGGAAAAGCTAATAGCGTTCTTATTCCAGATCCAGGATACGTTCGAGGGTGTCAAGTATCTACATACTCGCAATCCACCAATTTGCCACGGCGACCTAAAATCGGTGAGTCGGTCGATCTGTATGCGGCCCGAACGAACCTCACGTCTCACCTCTCCACCGCCTTAGTTCAACATTCTCGTCAGCTCGTCCTACCGCGCAATAATTACCGGCTTTGACTCAGCACGTGCTGTCACGGAGTTAGAAGATGCAGTGGTGGACGACGAAATGTTGCAGGGAAATCCGGCAACGGAGCAAGCTCACCCCCAAATCCTCGTCGCTGCTGTCGGTAGTCAGTTGACATTGACAGGGCCCGCTTGGTCGCTCCGCTGGATGCCTCCGGAAGGTGTGATCGGAAAGCGGCCGCGTTTGTCGACCGATATTTGGGCAGCTGGCTGGGTCTGTTGGGAGGTAGGTGGACGTACTGATTATTATTTGTGATCTCTAATTTCCTCAACGTACTCTTTGTTAGGCCATGACGAACAACGCTCCATTTTACGAAGTCCACTCGGAAGGCGCTACCACATTAATGGAGATCCGAGGGGAGGTCCCCGGGACCCATGAAGATGCGCAGCTGGCGCAGGTCGTGGCGCTTTGTCCTCTAATGGCGGGTTGTTGGACATTCGATCCCAATGCAAGACCTACTATTGCGCAGTGCTGGACTGAGCTGAAATGGATAGTGAGTTCGGCGGGAATTTGCTAGTGAACATTCCTGACGCACATCTCTCCAGCCCTCAATTCCGCCATTGGGTGGGAAGGATTCAGGCCGCAGATTGTCGTCTACCGAGCTTTTGCTAGAAATTGGTCAGATGCGTTACCAGCAGCGTGGCTATGAAAAGGCTATCTCGCTATTCCAGCAAGCACTGTCCATTGCAACATCGACGGGTGACCAGCGAGCTGCTGCAAAGGCATTGACTTTTGGAGGAAACGTCTCTCGTACTCAATCCAAATGCAAGGAGGCAGAAGAGTTCTTCACCCGAGCGTGCGAGATCTACATCCGCCTCGGTGATGACCAGGGCCGAGCGAACACATTGCGCAGGTTAGGACGCGTCTACCGCCTTCAATCCAAATACACCCAAGCGGAAGAGTCTTTCACCCAAGCGCACGAAATCTACGCTGGCCTCGGTGATCACCAGCATCAAGCGCACACGCTGTATGGGCTGGGACTCGTCTACGAACTTCAATCCAAATACAGCGAAGCAGAAGAGCCGTACACCCGAGCGCACGAAATCTATGCTCGCCTTGGTCATGACGAGGATCAAGCGGATGCATTGCACCAGCTAGGACATGTATCCCGTCAGCAGTCCAAATACATCCAAGCAGAAGGGCTGTACACCCAAGCCCACGAAATCTATGCTCGCCTCGGTGATGACCAGGGCCAAGCAAATGCATTGTACCAGCTAGGACATGTATCCTGTCAGCAATCCAAATACATCCAAGCAGAAGGGCTGTACACCCAAGCCCACGAAATCTATGCTCGCCTCGGTGATGACCAGGGCCAAGCAAATGCATTGTACCAGCTAGGACATGTATCCTGTCAGCAATCCAAATACATCCAAGCAGAAGGGCTGTACACCCAAGCCCACGAAATCTATGCTCGCCTCGGTGATGACCAGGGCCAAGCAAATGCATTTCTTGCAATCGGACTCGCCTACCGTCTTCAATCCAAATACACCCAGGCGGAAGAGTCTTTCACTCGAGCGCAGGAAATCTACGCTGGCCTCGGTGATGACCAGGGCCAAGCACAGACATTTCACGCAAGGGGACTCGCCTACCATGATCAATCCAAATACAGCGAAGCAGAAGGGCTGTACACCCGAGCCAACGAGATCTATGCTCGCCTTGGTCATGACAAGGGTCAAGCGGATGCATTGCACGAGCTAGGACGTGTATCCTATAAGCAATCCAAATACACCCAAGCAGAAGGGCTGTACACCCGAGCGCACGAAATATATGCTCGCCTCGGTCATGACAAGGGTCAAGCGGATGCATTGTACCAGCTAGGACATGTATCCCGTCAGCAATCCAAATACGCCCAAGCAGAAGGGCTGTACACCCGAGCCCACGAAATATATGCTCACCTCGGTCATGACAAGGGTCAAGCGGATGCATTGCATGAGTTAGGACGTTTATCCTATCAGCAATCCAAATACACCCAAGCAGAAGGGCTGTACACCCGAGCGCACGAAATCTATGCTCGCCTCGGTCATGACAAGGGTCAAGCGGATGCATTGCACGAGCTAGGACGTGTATCCTACCAGCAATCCAAATACATCCAAGCAGAAGGGGTGTACACCCGAGCGCACGAAATATATACTCGCCTCGGTGATGACCTGGCCCAAGCAGATACATTTCATGCAATTGGACTCGCCTACCGTCTTCAATCCAAATACACCCAGGCAGAAGAGTCGTACACCCGAGCGCACGAAATCTATGCTCGCCTCGGCCATGACCTCGATCAAGCGGACACGTTACATGAGCTTGGAGAAGTCTACCGTCTTCAATCCAAATACACCCAGGCAGAACAGTCGTACATCGGAGCACAGGAAATCTACGCTCGCCTCGGTTATGAGCCTGATCGAGGAAGCACGTTGGTGGGGCTGGGAAACGTCTACCGTTGTCAATCCGAATATAGCCGAGCAGAAGAGTCCCTCACCCAAGCGCAGGAAATCTACGCTCGCGTTGGTGATGACCATAGTCGAGCAAACACGCTGTGTAGCCTTGGTCACCTACACCGGCAGCAAGACCGCAGCGTGGAGGCTGGAGTACTCTATATAGAAGCAAAAGATTTGTACTCAAAGATTGGCAACGCAGAGGACGAGGAGAACACCGCCCGTTGGCTCGCGGTTGTGTCCCAGAAACAAGACTGGTTCGATGACTGATTCCCTCCAACATACCATTTCCAAGCCTTTCACAGTAACATTTTGCTTATTTCGATACTCATCTCACATAATGTTGTACGGAATTTCTGAAACACTGGTCTAACGGCTCCCATAGCTTGCGCCAGCTCCTTTGAACTGGTGTATAGTTGCCAAAAACATTTTGTAACCCGTTTCCATATTGCAGTACCTCATTCCATGGCAGGTTTTATCTGGCTTTCGGTGACTTTGACTCCCAGCGGTCCTTAGATCGAATATCCCGTTTCGGAGCTGCATCCTCCACTTGAGCGACATGCAATGATGAGACTCATGCAACCGATTATCGACGTCTCCATCAATTCCACCGATTTAAAAAAGCACGGCCGCAGGGTAGACTCGCGACAGTACCGGTCTCTGATGTTCGACCTGAAACCTACAGCAAGACCGAGCCAGAAAGATCACGATAGACAGACCTGTTTCTTGTGCACATGAGATGAGGGGAATGATGCGTCGAATCGGTCGATTCTTCCATTTCCGGGTATGATATCGCACTTCGCTCATACGGCGCACGCCACTTCGACGACCTTCTCCTTAACCCCAAAGGGGTCCCGATGCGGGCTGACGACCAACTCGATTTCCGCAGCGTACGAGAGATGAGGATTCACCATCGACGCGAGGCTGTCCCATGTTACTGCGGGATGGGAACTCGCCAACAAGGTCAGCAAGGCTGTGAAGTCTTCATGAATCATGTACTTTGATCATTCTGCAGTTGAAAATTTACAATTTGAGTGGAGGACTTAATAGAGAAATCATGACTGAATCGTAAGCATCATCTCTGCCCCAAGTCATTAGTGAAAGAACTTCCATCCCACCACGCCGACCATCACCGCCCAAACCATCAATACTCCTCCCAGCTCCCACCAGATCGCCTTCCACTTCTTCATGAACCTCGCTACGTCCTCCTTGCTTCTCATCACGCTCTCTTCCTCCTTTATCTTGTCTTCAAGCTCTCCCTCTACATTCCTTGCTTTGAACGTCGTCCTTCGCATGCCCAACTTGTACCTCGTCATCCGTCCAACGGCCTCTATCGTGAGTTCTCCTCGGCGCTTCTCCCAGCTCCTGCCGAGCGGCGGAACGAGGGCAACGTAAACGTGACCAAAGACTGCAGGGAGCGTCGCCGTGAAAAGAGAGAAACGAAGCTTGAGATACGTGAAGCCTGGCATGGCAGGGATGCTAAGGAGGTCGCTCGCTCGGTTACCAAGGAGGTGCCTGCTCAGCGCGAACCGCTCCTCGATAGGCCTACGGCCATCCACATGCGTGCCAAGAGCATTGATCATCGCGATAGTCGGAGCGGGGGGCAGCTCCACACCAGCGTCCTTTGCCGCTTTCATGGTCTCTTGCAACTCCAGGAACAGCATCTGGCCGCACATCGCTCCAAACGTTTCTGCGCTCTGCCAATCGCGGAAGTGTTTGACAAGGATGGAAGGCTCGATGCCGAGGTAGAACCCGACGTGGCGCCATAGGGCAATCGTAGCGTCTGCTTCGACTTTGGTGAAGGAGAAGCCGAGTTTGGGTAAACAGTGCAAGGGACCGAAGGCGAATGCGGATAAGGTGTAGGCCATGTCTTCTTGGTTGAGTGGGACCCCGTCGATGGATCGGGCGTAGCGTACACTGAGGTGTGGATTGCCGTCTGTGTTCGTACTGCTTTGAGATTGCTGCTGGACTCTGCGCCTCGCGACAGCATGCAGCAGTCTGACTCGTAATGTCGACTTCCACCCTTCTCCCGCACCAGGCTGGAGACATGTCTGTCCTCTCCAGTTTGACAGGTCGATCTCGTCCTTGTCGGACACGTTCGGATCGGTTAGGGCTGGAGGTAGACTTCCACCCATGATGTCGATGACGAATTGGAGGGTCTCCAGTAACCTCATAACGGTTCGCTCTTTGGCGGCATCGGTCGTGAATCCAGCGGTTCCGTTAGACGGAACGATATATGACGTTGATCTGAGGATACGAGAGATGCGCGAGCTGTGAAAAAGGGGGTGTGATGACAAAGGGTTGGTCAGCAAGCGGAAAACCCTGGCGGCTGAGGCAGCTGAACCACTTACGACGCGAAACCACCACCCAAGCTAAAATACAATAAAGATAGAGTAATGGGTACCGAGTTGACAGCAAAGAAATGCTGCGCTACTTGTATTTCGCTTGGTGTTGCCTTGATCCCATCTGGCGGTTCGGTCGAGGTGGCGTCGAGAAACCGACTGATGGGGCTAGAATCTGATTGGCCGCGGGACCCCGTGTCGGAAGCCGCGCTGGACTGGAGAGCGTCAAGCAGGTCTATTCCGTGTATTGACGTTGCAGCTGATGAAGGGAACAAGGCTTCCAACGCGTCGTCTGCGAGTGGGTCTCCTATTTGTCTCCATCTTGAACCCCGGCCAGGAAAAGTGAACCCCGTCGGTCAGAGCGAGGTCCAAAGACGGCTACTAGGTAACGATATGAACGCACCCGTTCCATGTATTAAATTTCTCGCACTGATCGTCCCAAACGAACCAGGGCTCCCAACTCTGCACGATATCTCCTGGTTGAAGGTCGTTCAAGTCCTCAGGACGACTCGGGACTTTGCGTCGGGTGTCAGGCTCGGGTGGCGCCTCAGCAAGAAAAATACTTTGCGTAGGCATTCGCGTTCAAATGTTCTTGTGGTACGCGTACGATGTCGTTAGAAGAGGGGGTCTGGTGGTGGTTGGGACATAAGGGAAAAGGTTGGCAGGTGAAAATGGCAAAAAAGGAGGTTTGTACAAACGACCGGAACAGGTTATGTGACGTAAGCAAGTGACACGGAACCCTCTTGGCGTCCAAACGAACCATGTTATCCAAGCCCCAAACATGCGGCGCGTAATCGGACTCGCAAACAGCGGGAAGATGAGTTGAAGGGACCTACCGTGATGACTTCCCTAGATTTAGGCTCTGTCCTTGGGGGATGGGACTCGGGATGCACAAGCTCGGACTGTCGAGTTACCGTCCGTTGCGTAAGACAAGCAGTCAACGCCACATGTAAATCATAAAGTGGGCCTAAAGTAGGTATCCATGAATGTGGGCACTCGCAACGGGGATGATAACTCACCCCGTCCTAGTGTGCACTACACTTCAAACAGGAATGTAGCTAGCTGCCTATGCAAACGACGGGATATCAAAGCATCGTAGTCTGAGGGACCCTGACAGCGAAATGACAGCGAGCAAGATGACAAGAATTGGATAACTGGCGTAGTCGGGACCTAGCGAGTCAAAGAGTTACTATCTTGAATGCAGACCCCTGACGGTGCTAACTGAGAGCACGTGCGTCAGCAAAACGCGCCTCCATACTGAGCTGGCGAACACTACAGAACGTCATATGCCTACTTCAAAACCAAAGGCGCCTTTACCGCTTCGTGGGACTGTGGGGTGGGCGAAGCCGCTGACGTAATCCCGACCCCTTAAACCGGTTCGTGTGCGCAAGCTGAAGGATCGAATGGTGGCAATTGATTTCCCGCAAAAAAAGCCAAAGGCACACAAAGTGAATCGGATGAACACAAGCTCTTATTCTGATACATTTTTTATAAAGGGGGGGGGGGGGTTCCGGGGAGGAGTGCTCTGGTGTGTAACTCCCGATCACACAGTCGGATTCGTTGCGACTTGCAATTTGGTCTCCACACAAGTACTCGGTGGAGCATCGTTCCCAGTCTGTAGGTATAGCACCCATCCAGCACTCTCGTTACATGCCAAGAACTTGCGCGTCGTCGAATACGTGCTTGTTCCCAAGGCGGTAACAATCTGGCCGGGACCGGCAGACCAATTGAAGGTCTCCTGGTCGTTGTATCCCCAAGATCTATATGGAGGCGGCATTACGATTGTAGCTCTACGCTGAGAAAGTTAAATGACTTACAGAGGCTTGTACGAGTGAGCTGAGGTCCCAATATTCAGCCAATAGTAATTGCAGAAGGAAAACTCTCCGAAACCACCGTTGGTGTAGTTGATCAGAGTCTTGAAGCCGCTGGCAGCCAGAGTGACCGCGCCAGCTATGTATGAGAAGCAAGCTTAAATTAAGGAAATCATAGCGAGATAAAAAATCAGCGTACTGCTGCTGAGAGCGAGCTGAAGACCTGTGACTGCCGTGCCAGGGGTAATGGCCTGTCCGTAGACATTGTCGTCAGTCTCAGAATACTGGTATGTCGGTTGCTCCTTACAGTAGTAGCAGGGCCATCGACCATAACCTCGCAGACCGCGTCACTCCGTTCGGATACATCTGCCATGGGCGCCGCCTTCAACGTGGAGGCGGCGAGAGAAAGCAGACCGACAGCAAGAGTCTTCAAGTGAACCATGGTGAAGCGTTGAGAGACGTAGAGGGAAGACATCTCCTGAAAACACTATAGGCTTTTATACGCCAATGAAGAGGCCCAAAATCCGAAGAGAGCGGAACACAGTAGTCAGCTATACCTCTAAAGTGGCTCATCGGTGGAACACGTAACTTCGCCATTCCCTCGACAGCTTCTTTCGAAACACTATTTTAGGTGAAGAACCGTCTACGCTTCCAAGTCGTTCCCAGAGGGACATGTTATGAAGGCAGGCACATGAGAAGGCAGGCACACGAGAATCCGAGATTTTGCCAAGAGAGGATTCTCCTGGTGGACTGTGGCTTTTTCTGAGCATAAAAATAGACCTTGCGTCGAAAATGTCTGTGGGAGCGTGCCTTGTTGGCTCCGAGGGAGCGTGCCAAGTATAGATGGCAGCTTCGAAGGGAAATTCCGGCCTGGATATATCCCCTGGCCCTGGAGTCCCTTCTTATTCAGAAGCAGATCGACCTCGCTTCCAGAAACACCCTTCTGGTTGTATTGACGGAAACAAAGAGCAGACCTCAGACTCCCGCGCTCGAACGGTGCCGAATAAAGTGGTGAGCGCGATTTCCCGTGCACGATTGGCTCAAAAGCGTTGACGAGAATACTGCAGCGGCAGAGACTGGATGGCTTCTCAAGCTACCGAATTCACCCTAGCGCGCTCACCTTTACCTCGGAGGGTTCTCGCGGGAGTGGTGGCCACGCACAAGTGGTCCAGGGGACGTTTGGAAGGGAGAACGTGAACGATGAACAGGTGTTGGCGGTCAAGAAGGTTCGATATCACCGGGGCATCAACCAAAAGAAGTTCTTGAACGTAAGACCGATAAACTTTGCGATCACCTCCGGAGAAGTTAATGAATCTCTTTTAGGAATTTGCTCATGAAGTGGAGATAATGGCTGGGCTTTCACACGCGAACATCGTCAAACTGGTTGGCTTCGTTGAAGACCTCGAGGAGGGACAGGCCTGGATAGTGTTAGTTTGGGAGTCGAATGAAAACGTTAGCGAATTACTTGCCACTTGGGAAATTCCGGCACGCGTTTCATTGGTCGGCGAGAATGGTCCACGCGAAAGAGTCAGGAAAAGCTAATGGCGTTCTTATTTGAGATTAAGGATACATTCGAGGGTGTCAAGTATCTTCACACTCGCAAATCACCCGGTGGTGGTTGGGATATAAGGAAAAAGGGTTGGCAGGTGATAATGGTAAAAAGGAGATTTTGTGCAAACGGTCGGAATAGGTTGTACATGTGTGACGTAGACAAGTGACCCCGAACTCTCTTGGCGTCCAAACAACAAACCCCAATCATGCGGCGCGTAATCGGACTCGTAAACAGCGGAAAGACGAGTTGAAGGGACCGATCGTTATGACTTTCCTAGATTTAGGCTCTCTGTGGTTGGGGGATGCCACTCGGGATGCACAAGCTCGGAATGTCGAGTTACCAGACAAACAGTCAACGCCAAATGCGCATCATAAAGCGGGCCGAAACTAGGTGTTCATGAATGCGGGCACTTGCAGCCTTTGCTTGGGGGATGGTAATTTACCCCGTCCTGGTGTACACTTCAAAAGGGAATGCAGCTGCATATGCAAACGACGGGGTATCAAAGCATCGTAGTCTGATGGAACCTGACCGCGAAATAACAGCGAGCAAGAAGACAACGATTGGATAACCGCCGTGAGATCCTGTGGTAGGGAACCAGCGAGTCAAAGTGTCACTATCTTGAAAGCGGACCACTGAAGGTGCTAATTGAGAGTGCGTCCGCAAAACCTACCTCCATATGAGCTCGCAAACACCACAGAATGCCACACGCATACTTCAAAATTAATTAAAGGCGCCTTTACCACTTCGTGGGGACTGTGGGCTGTGGGGTGAACGAAGCTGCTGACGTAATCCCGACCCCTTAACGAGCCATGGCCAGCCGAAGGATCGTGAATGGTGGTCATTGAGCTGATTTAGCTGGTCATATAACGTTTCTCGCAAACAAAGGCAAAGGCACACAAAGTGAACTGTATGGACTCGTTTAAACCCAAGCTTTAATTCTGACATTTTCATAAATGGGGTACAGTGGAGTACTCTGGTGTGTAACTCCCGATCATCCAACCGGATTCGGTCCGACTTCCAATTGGGTCTCCACACAAGTACTCGGTGGGGCATCCGTTCCGGTCTGGAGGTACAGCACCCATTCACCACTCTCGTTGCATGCCACGAAGGTCGACGTCGCCGAATACGTGCTTGTTGCCAAGGCGGTAACAATCTGGTTGTAACCGAAGGACCAATTGAAGGTCTCCTCGTCGTCGTATCCCCACGATCTATATGGAGGCGGCATTACGGTTGCAACTCTACACTGAGAAGGTTAAATGACTTACAGAGGCTTGTATGAATGAGCTGAGGTCCCGATGTTCAGCCAGTAGTAATTGCAGAAGTAAAACTCTCCGAAACCGCCATTGTTGCCATTGATCATAGTCGCGAAGCCGCTGGCAGCCAGAGTGACCGCGCCTGCTATATATGAAAAGCAAGCTCAAATCAAGTAAAGCATAGCGAGATAAAAAATCGGCTTACTGCTGCTGCGAGCGAGCTGAAGACCTGTGACTGCCGTGCCAGGGGTAATGGCCTGTCCGTGGACATCGTCGTCAGTCTCAGAATATACAAAGTATATCGGTTGCTCCTTACAGTAGTAGGAGGGCCTTCGACGATAACAAGGCAGCTCGCACCAGACCGTTCGGATGCTCGTGCAACAGGGGCCGCCTTCAGAGTGGAAGAAGCGAGAGACAGCAGACCAAGAGCAAAAGTTTTCCAGTGGACCATCGTGAAGTGTTGAGAGACGCAGAGGTAAGGCATCTTTTGAAAACAGTGCAGGCTTTTATACACCAATGAAGCGGCCCGAAATCGGAAGAGAGCGGAAAACAGTAGTCAGCTGTACCTCTAAAGTGGCTCGTCGGCGGAGCACATAACTTCACCGTTCCCTTCCAAAATACTGTTTTGGGTGAAGAACCGCCTACACTTCCAAGTCGCTTCCAGAGGGACATGTTATGAAGGCAGCCGCATGAGAATCCGAGAATTTACCAAGAGCCTTCTCGTGGTCTTGCCTCTTGCCGCTTGCCGAGCATAAGAATAAGAATAGATACTGCGACGATAATGTCTGTGGAAGCGCGGCTTGTTGGCTCCGAGAGAGTGTGTCGAACATGATTGGTAACCTTGAGGTGACCTTTCGGCGTGGATATGCGCCCTGGTCCTGGAGATCCTTCCTATTCCGAAGCAGGCCGACCTCGCTTCCAGGAGCAGCCTTCTTGTTGTGTGAACGAAGGATACGTTCGAGGCGCCACTTGCATTCACATTTGGCGGGATTAGAGAAGAAGAAAGAGATCCACGGACTCGTCCCCAGCTGTGAGAACGGACGGACGGGCTCGGGCTTGGACGCGCCAACCCGTGAAATGGCGGCCGTTCACCGTCGCCGAGAGAGGTAAGCGATCTTATCCAAGCCCTTTCAGTGCGACTGGCCAACACAGCGAAGCCACCTTCACGACTCCGAGAGAAATTGGCCCTCCAGTCCTTATTCAACACCAGATCCCAGTTTTCCCCAGCAGCAACGCCTAACCTCACAGTCGTACCCTGCGCCGGGGCTATCTGGGAGAGAGCCAGAGTCGACAAGGTCCCAGACAGATTGAAGATGGATAAGTAGCGGCATAGGGATGTAATCCTCAGTCGAGACTCGAAGGAATGGGCGGGGAGGTGAGGATGTGGAAAGGAAGCGACGGTTCGGCCCGGTTTCGGACTTAAGAGCACCGGTCTGCCGTTCGGCAAATGTCCCACGTGATGCGTTTCTCGCCATCCCAACCGAACCCGGAAACCAACCATGTCGTCACTGGTCTTGCGACATTCATGGACCTTCGTCAATCTGCAACCACCACCACTCCTTACCAACGTACCAGCAGCAGAACATCGAGGCACTTAGAACCTCCCCCACAGGATGGATCGTCCAACGGGCCTGGCAGACCCCGGCTACGAAGACGAGAGCGCAGCAGCTCCACCCTAGTTTTGTCGTCCAACACCACTATAAATGACCAATATTTGCCACCTGAGCTTAGGAATGAGAGTGAGTCTAATAATAAAATTTTACCGGTGCTGCTTGTTAACGCGTTAACTGCGAACGCGATAGGAGAGAAACTCCTTTCTTCAACAGGAAAATCAGAACATAAGGACAGACGGCGTCCCTCCCCGTCCGGCCGGTCGAGTTCAAGAGACGGAGCGTCCCGGAGTCGACCAATGTCTGGGGTATTGTCGTACGGTCCGGACATTCGAGATCCCGCTGGGAGTGGGACGCCACCACGTGTCAGTCGGCCACGATCAGCGGAAGTGCAGGCGCAGCAATTTACCCCTTCGCGCTCTCCAGCACCTCAAAATGATGGATGGAATGAGTACGCTCGGCTCTCTGCGTACATTTATGATAGAGATGGGAGGTCTCGTTCGACCACTTCAACGCCCCAGCTGCCGACTCGAGTCAGCGATACGCTAGACATCCCACCTCCAGACTATAACTCGTTAACCTTACCTGCGGATCCCTCATCTTCGTTCTCTTCGACACTACCAAGATCAGTCTCGAACCCAGCCTCCCCTTCCGATCCACCACCTCTTGGATCAATGTTACCCTTCCCCACAGCGGGCGACAACCCAGTCCCAACAACGCCATTCTTCCCTTTCGGAATCGTCTCGACCGACCCCTCATCCAGTCTACGAGCAGGCCGGCGTCCACTTCCCACTATTCCAGATACACAAGGAGCTGAGACAACAAACCCGCTTCCACGACGGGTATCTCAAGTCCTCAGTGATGCGGACCGACCAAGCATGATCAGAAGAGCTCACTCGGATGGCGGCCCTTCTT
Organism: Tulasnella sp. 424; assembly: GCA_019633425.1. Lineage (NCBI taxonomy): Eukaryota > Fungi > Basidiomycota > Agaricomycetes > Cantharellales > Tulasnellaceae > Tulasnella > Tulasnella sp. 424. The sequence goes on along the minus strand of WSUB01000074.1, from coordinate 131,595 downwards.
CGACCACGGCAACACAGTTCATGGACATTACGGACTTGGACTGGGTTGTCTCGACATTAGAGCACGACGAAACCGCGCAAGGTGTCGATTACGAGGTCAGTTGGCAAGCGGGTTCTAGACTCCATCCATGGGAAACATGACTAATTATGACGTTTTCACATTTTAGACTCTTCTGACTCTGGAAGAGATCATAGGTCCCTCGGCTGTGGCTACAGCCCCTCGCAGACCAGATCCACTGGGTAGGGCAGGGCTGAAACCCTCGCCCGTGACTGAGGAAAGTCGTCGGTACAACGCGGAGGGAAAATTGAAGCTCAAGCTTTCGCTCGGGGGTGTCCGGGTAGAGAGGTGTGGAATTTGCCTTACCCAGTTTGCTGCGGGAGATAGTGCTATTATACTTCGTTGTCGGCATCCGTGAGTCCACCCCCGTCACTATGGATTGCGGTCGAGAGGGCTGAGCGCCCCTGACTCGGCATTTAACTTTTAGGTTCCATGCGGCCTGCTTGGAGAGATGGGCCGCGATCAAGGAGAATTGCCCGACTTGCCGAGGTCCCCTTAGCAGTGATCCAACATGAGCACAATATACCTAGTTGTTTGTTCAGATACCGTTGATTAGGTATATACTGCGTGGTTAGCCACTGAGCCCTTCGCTGTCAAGAATCTCGTCACACCTGACGGAATATCCACCAATCAAGGCGCAGAGACTCGTCCTCTCTCCGTAACGACCCTCGCGGATTCCAGAGAAAAGTCATTGTCAATGCTTCAGAGTGCCGGAAGCGGTGAGGCTGTAAGCACGGAAACTACCCAAACACATGCAGTGCGGAGGACCATGGCTCGATTGTCCAGCTCTCCCGTCCACCGCCTTTAGGCAGTTGGGTTTCTCATCCTACAGCAGCGCCGTCGACTTGAAATAATCTCATCCTCGAAGCTGCTCTAGGAATAGTGCCGTGGATTTTATGTTGGTTTTCCTGGTCGGAAACCGTCCTTTTGCGTAAACCAGATGCAGTGGAAGACTGTCCCCAGAGAAACCACAGTCACGATTCGTCACGATATCCAACTCGTTCTCTTAAAGTAGGAAGGGGGCAGTGTGGGATCGAAACGCGCGCCCAAGGAACAACCACAGCGGGATCCGAGACCCCAAAATAAAAATCAGAAACAGTGGTAAAATGGATGATAAGGGGCTTTGAGGGAGACGAAGATAGAACCAGATGAGTAGTCTACTATCATCTTTAGATACTGCATTTGTACACCGGATATACAGTTATTGCATTGTTTTTTTTTTACAAGACAGTCGAGGAAGTCGGCGCCCCTCCGCACGGTTGTTCAGTTAGGTTGAAGGCGAATGACGGTGAGTGGGCTGATTAAGCCGGCCATGTAGAATTCCCTTGGATCGCGCCTCATAACAAGGGTAAAGGCACACAAATTCATCTGTATGGACTCGGTTAAACCCATTTTCTATTCTGATACATATATTCATGAACGAGAGGCAGCAGAGGAGTGCTCCAGCGTGTAACTCCACGATCACACAATCGGATTCGCTCCGACTTGCAATTGGGTCGCCACACAGGTAACGCCTGGTGGAACATCCGTTCCGGTCTGGAGGTACAGCGCCCAAGAACCACTCTCGTTGCATGCTAAGAATGTGGACGTCGTCGAATACGTGCTTGATCCCAAGGCGGTAACAATCTGGCCGGAACCGGCGGACCAATTCAAGGTCTCCTCGTCGTCGTATCCCCAAGACCTATATGAAGTCGGCATTAAGGTCGCAATGTTTTAAGGGAAAAGAGATAGGGAACCTACAGAGGCTTGTATGAATGGGTTGAAGTTCCGATGTTCAGCCAATAGTAATGGCAGAATTCAAACTCTCCGATACCACCGTTGTTGTAGCTGATCAGAGTCTCGAAGCCACTGGCAGCCAGAGTGACCGCTCCAGCTAGATATGAGCAGCAAGATTAAGCTAAGTAAAGCATATTGAGATAAAAATTCAGCGTACTGCTGCTACGAGCGAGCTCAAGGCCTGTGACTGCCGTACCGGGGGTGATGGCCTGTAGTCCAAAAAGGACCCTGTCGTCAATCTCAGGACATTCACAGTATATCAATCACTCCCTACAGTAATGGAAGGACCATGGACGATAACGTAGCAGACCACGCCACTCCGTTCGGATACATCTGCCATCGGCGCCGCCTTCAACGAGGAGGCAGCGAGAGAGAGCAGACCAAGAGCAAGAGTCTTCCAGTGGACCATGGTGAAGCGTTGAGGGACGCAGAGGGGGGGCATTTCCTCAGAGCGACGTAGGCTTTTATACGCCAACAAAGCGGCGTGAATTCTCAAGAGAGTGGAACGTAATATGGAGCCGTGCCTGTGAAGTGGCTCATCGGCGGAGTGTAACTTCGCCATTCCACCGACAGCTTCGGTCAGAATACCATTTTAGGTGAAGAACCGGTTATGCTTCCAAGTCGCTCTCAGAGGGACATTCAAGGAAGGCATCCACATGAGAATCCGAGATTTTGCCACGAGAGGATTCTTGCAGTCTTCCCTCTTACCGAGTATAAAAATAGACAGTGCATTGAAAATGTCTGTGGAAGCGCGGCTTGTTGACTCCGAGAGAGCGTGTCAGATATGGTTAATGGTAACTTCGAGTGGAACCTTCGGCCCAGATATCTGCCCCGGTCCTTCTATTCAGAAGAACTTCAGCCTTGCTTCCAGGTACACTCTTCCTCCCATGCTAAGACAAAGACACTGATCTCGTCCTTGTTGGACACGTTCGGGTCTCTTAGAGCGGGAGGTAGACTTCCACCGATGATAATGACGAATCGGAGGTTCTCGAGCAACCTCATTACGGTTCGCTCTTTTCCAGCCTCTGTCGTGAGTCCAGCTGCTTCCGTTCGGCGGAACGAGGTATGAAGTCGATCTGAGTATACGAGAGATACGCGAGCTGTGAAAAGGGGGGAGTGCGATGACAAAGAGTCGATCAGCGAGCAGGAAACCTCAGCACCAGTGGCAGCTAGACCACGTACGCTGCGAATCCATCACGGAAGCCGCCTTCGACTGAAGAGCTTCAAGGCGTGTCTTGGCGTTGCGGCCGAGGGAGGGAACAAGTCTTTGAGTCTTCCGGCGTATTATCTGCGAGTGGGTCTAATCTTTGGCTCCCTCTTGAACCCCGGTCAAGAAAAGTGAACTCGACGGTCAAAGGCCCCTGTCCGAACGGCTACCAGACAACCCTATGAACACACCGTTCCATGTATTGAATTTCTCGCACTGATTGTCCCAGACGAACCATGGCTCCCAAATCTCCGAGTGGAACGTCGTTCAAATCCTCAGGACGACCCGGGGGTGTCAGACTCGGGTGGCAGTTCGGAAAGGAGGATACGTGACGTATACGTAGACATTTGTGTTTCGATATTCTGCAGAGCGTGATGTCGTTGGAAGAAGGGGCAGGGAGACGTAAGGAAAAGGTTTGGCGGCAAAAGGAGGATTGTCCAAACGGGCTGGAATCGGTAGCGTTACGTAAGCCACAGTCCCCGAGACATCTTGGCGTCCAATGACTATGTTAGTTAAGCACCAAACATACGGCCCATAGTAAGACTTGTAAGCGGCAGGATTGCTCTCATTTCAATGGTTGCACTTCCCGAGGTCTAGGCTGTCTGACCTTCGAGGGAATGCAACGGTTCACAACCCCAGATAGAACTTCGGGATGCAGTTGCGCAGTAAAATCTGACAACGCCGAATGCGCGTCATAAACCGGATCTAAATGAGGTGTTCATGAATGCGCTCACCGGCAACCTTTGCCGGGGACCGTGACGAGAATTCACCCCGCCCTAGGTTCTACTTCTCACATGAGCACTAATCCGTCTCGGCCACGCAGCCGCCGACGCAAACACGATATTGACATCAAAGAATCGAATACTATGGAAAATGACAACTTAGCTAAATGGCTGAGAGCAGGAAACCGAGGATTAGATGACCTGTGACATGGCAGTGAATTCGAAGCGAGTGACGTCAACATGTTCCTTCAGAAAGGCAAACTACTGAAGTTACTGAGTGTGTATTAGCAAAATTATCTCCATAGTGAGCTCGCCGATGCCACAGAGAGCCATAAACCTGCTTCGAGATCAAAGGCGCCTTTTATCACTTCGCGGAGACCTGGCGAAGCCGCTGACGTAATTCCAACCCCTAAATTTACGAAAGCCCCTGATCAACCTACCGCCGCGTCATTGGCTGAACGCAACCCTCAAAGCATGGGCGATTTGCTAACAGAAGAAACGCAGTGGAAGACTCTCCCAAGAGGTACCACATTCATGGTTCATCCTGATATCCAAACTCGCTTCTTATAGTAGGAAGTGGCCAGTGTACGATCGAAACACGCGCGCAACGAACAACCAAATGGCGGGATCCAAGACCTCAAAATAAGAATCAGAAATAGTGGTAAAATACCGGATGGTACTTGGCTCTTGAGGGGGGCGAAGATATCCTCGACTCAGCTGAGTAGTCTATTATCACCTTTAAATACAGCATTTGTATATACACCTGGTATACAGCTATTGCATTGTTTTCTTAGCAGGACAGTCAAGAAAGCCGGTGCCTCTCCGCGCCACTCTATAGTTAGGTTCAAGGCGAATGACGGTTAGTGAGCTGCAAGTGAATAAGCCGGCCATGTCGCAAAGTTCCCTTGAATCGCGCGATATAACAAGGGTGGCAAAGGCACACAAATTCACCTGGATGGACTCTTTTAAACCCGATTTTTATTCTGATACATATATTCATGAAAGAAGTCACAATGGAGGATGCTTCAGAGTGTAACTCCTGGATCACGCAATCGAACTTTCCGTTCCGGTTTGCAATTGGGTCTCCACACAAGTAACGTCTGATGGAACTTCCTTTCCGGTCTGAAGGTACAGCGTCCAAGAATCACTCTCGTTGCATGCCAAGAATGTAGACGTCGTCGAATACGTGCTTGTTCCCAAGGCGGTAATAATCTGGCCGGAACCAGCGGACCAATTGGTAGTCTCCTGGTCGGTATCCCAAGACCTATATGAAGTCGGCATTAGGGTCGCAATGCTTTAGGAGAGAAAGATAGGTAACTTACAGAGGCTTGTACGAATGGGTTGAATTTCCGATGTTCAGCCAATAGTAATGGCAGAGTGCAAACTCTCCGAAACCACCGTTGCTGTAGCTGACCAGAGTCGCGAAGCCCTCGGTAGCCAGAATGACCGCGCCAGCTATAAATGAACAGCAAGCTTAAATTAAGTAAAGCATAGCGAGATAAAAAAAAATCGGCGTACTGCTGCTGCGAGCGAGCTGAAGACCTGTGACTGCCGTGCCAGGGGTAATGGCCTGTAGTCCGTGGACACTATTGTCAATCTCAGAATATACAAGGTATATCGGTTGCTCCTTACAGTAGTAGAAGGGCCATGGACGACAATAAAGCAGACTATGTTACTCCGTTCGGAAACATCTGCTATCGGCGCCGCCTTCAGCGAGGGGGCAGCGAGAGAGAGCAAACCAAGAGCAAGAGTCTTCAAGTGGACCATGGTAAAACGTTGAGAGACGCAGAGGGAGGGGATTTCTTAAGAACAGTGTAGGATTTTATAGGGCAATAAAGCGGCGCGAAATCCCAAGAGAGCGGAACGTAGTATTGAGCTGCGCCTCTGAAGTGGCTCATCGGCGGAGTGCATAACTTCGCCATTCCACCCCCAACTTCGTCCAGAATACTATTTTAGGTGAAGAACCGTTTACACTTCCAAGTCGCTCCCAGAGGGATATCTGACCAAGGCACCCACATGAGAATCCGAGATTTTGCCACGCGTGGATTCTTATAGTCTTGCCTCTTGCCGAGCATAAAAATAGACAGTGCATTGAATATGTCTGGGGAAGCGTGGCTTCCTGGCCCCGAGAGAGCGTATCAGATATGATTAATGGTAACCTCGAGTGGAACCTTCGGCCTGGATATGTGCCCTGGTCATAGATATCCTTCGATTCAGAAGAACTTCAACTTTGCTTCCAGGTACACTCTCCCTGTTGCACAAACGAGGGATTCTTTGGGGGTTCCTCTTGCATCTACATTTGGCAAGATTGGAGCAAAAAAGAGATCCACGGACTCGTCCCCAGGTCTCACGGGGCTCGGGATTGGACGGGCCAACCCGTGAACGGGCGGCCGCGCATCGACATATAGAGAGGTAAGCGATTTTATCCAAGCCCTCCCAGCTAGATTGGCCAGCACACGAAAGAGTTTTGGATGGCCCCGAGAGAAACTTGGCCCTCCAGTCCTTACTCAAGACTAAAATTCAAGTTTTCCTCAGTGTAAGGGAGACCTGACTTCACAGTCGTCACGGTGTCCTACCCCGGAGCAATCTGAAAGAGCGAGAGTCGATAACCTTAAAGACGGATCAAGGAGGGGAATATGACGGTATAGTTTTGCTACCACAATTATCTTCAGTCGGGCGTTGAAGGGTTGGACAGAGAGGCGAGAACCCTGAGCATATGATGTGATGAGGGTCCGAACTCGGAGTTCAGTAATACCGCACATGATGTGTTTCCCAACCGATCGCAGAAACCAACCATGTCGTCACCGTCCTCGCAATATTCATGGTCTTCCGTCAGCCTGTAACCACCGTCACTCCTTACCAAAGTCCCAGCAGAACATCACGGCACTTAGAATTCAACCTCCCCCCTCAGAATGTATCGCCCGACGGACCTAGCGGCCTTTACCCAGGAAATTTACGCGCTGGCCTCGGTGATGACCAGTCTCGGTTCCACTTCTCACACGAGCACTGACGGGTCTCGGCCACACGACCACCGACGCAGACACAGTGATATCAAAGCGTAGTATATTGATGGAAAATGACAGTTAAATGGTTGGAAGCGAGAAAACAAGGATTAGATGACCTGTCCCTGACATGGTGCCGGCAGTGAACAACCCGTCCCTTAAATATCAGAAAAACCACTGACGGTACTGAGCGTACGTTAGCAAAAGGTCTTTCCATAGTGAACACTCCGATGCCCCAGAGTGCCATAAGCGTGCTTCCAGATCAGAGACGCCTTTATGGCTTCATTGCAGGGCTTGCCAGTGGGGCCGCTGACGTAATTCCTAGCCCCTAATTTGCGAAAGGTCAGATACCCGCAGCGTCATTTGTTGGGAATCTTGGGGTCACAGGGAATAGGGCGATTTCCCATAGGAGAATCGCCCCCCGCATTTGTTATATTTCCCCATGGAGAACCCCTTTACTTTAGTTTATATAGCAGTTCGATTACTAGCTACGATTAAAATACAATGGAAATTACTATTAAATAATATCCCCCTCGTACAACCGTCCTCCCCTCTCCGAGAAATATTCCAACATCATTGACTGAACTTAATCCTCAAGCATGGACAATTTGCTAATAGACGACGAGCGGTGGAAGACCGTCTCAAGAGGTACCAAAGTCGTGGTTCATCTCGATAGCCAACTCGTTCTCTTAAAGTAGGTTGAAGTGGGCAGCGCCCGCACGATCGAAACACGCGCGCAATGAACAACCACAGCGGGATCCGAAACCCCAACATAGAAAATCAGAAGCATTGATAAGATACTCGGATGATACGAGCTCTTGAGGGAGACGAAGATATGATGTCCTCAACTCAGCTGAATAGTCAGTCTACTATCACCTTTGAATACAGCATTTGTACATACACCTGATATACAGTTATTGCATTGTTTTCTTCGCAAGATAGCCGAAAAACCTGCGCCTCTCCCTACCGCTCTATAGCTAGGTTGAAGGCGAATGACGGTTAGTGAGCTGATTAAGCCGGCCGTGTAGCATTTTCCCTTGAACCGCGCCTCGTAACAAGGGCAAAGGCATATAAATTCACAAGGATAGACTCCTTGGCGCCCAATTTCTTTATTATGATACATATGCTGATGAAAATGGACAGCAGAGGATTGTTCCAGTGTGTAACTCCCCGATCATACAGTCGAAGTTGTTCCGACTTGCAGTTGGGTCGCCACACAGGTAACGCCTGATGGAACATCCGTTCCGGTCTGGAGGTACAGCGCCCAAGAACCACTCTCGTTACATGCCAAGAATTTTGACGTCGTCGAATACGTGCTTGTTCCCAAGGCGGTAACAATCTCGCCGGAACCAGCGGACCAATTAAAGGTCTCCTGGTCGTCGTATCCCCAAGACCTATATGAAGTCGGCATTAGGGTCCAATTATTTAAGAGAAATATGTAAGTAACTTACAGAGGCTTGTATGAATGGGTTGAAGTTCCGATGTTCAGCCAGTAGGTGTTGCATTCTACAAACTCTCCGATACCACCATTGCTGTAGCTGATCTTAGTCGCGAAGCCCTCGGCAGCCAGAGTGACCGCGCCAGCTAAATATGAACAGCAAGCTTAAATTAAGTAAAGCATAGTGAGATAAAAAGAAATCAGCGTACTGCTGATGCGAGCGAGCTGAAGACCTGTGACTGCCGTGCCAGGGGTAATGGCCTGCAGCCCATAGACCCCATCGTCAATCCAAGAACACACATGATATATCAATCGGTCCTTACGGTAATTGGGGGGCCGCCGACGATAATGAAGCAGACCACGTTACTCCGTTCGGATACATCTGCCATCGGCGCCGCCTTCAACGAGGAGGCAGCGAGAGAGAGCAAACCAAGAGCAAGAGTCTTCAAGTGAACCATGGTGAAGCGTTGAGAGACACAGATGGAGGGGACTTCTTCAGAATAGTGTAGGCTTTTATAGGGCAATGAAGCGGCGCAAAGTCCCAAGAGAGCGGAACGTAGTATTGAGCTGTACCTCTAAAGTGGCTCATCGGCGGAGTGCGTAGCTTTGCCATTCAACCGACACCTTCGTTCAAAATACTATTTTAATTGAAGAACCGTTTATGCTTCCAAGTCGCTCCCAAGGGACATTTAAGCAAGGCACCTACATGAGAATCCGAGATTTTGCCACGCGTGGATTCTTGTAGTCTTGCCTCTTGCCGAGCATAAAAATAGACAGTGCATTGAAAATGTCTGTGGAAGCGCAGCTTATTGGCCCCGTGAGAGTGCGTAGATGTGGCCAATGGTAACTTCGAGGGGACCTTTCGGCCTGGATATGTGCCCTGGTCCTCGATCCAGAAGAACTTCAACTTCGCTTCCCGGTACACTCTTCCTGTTGCACGAGCGAGGGATTCTTTGGGGGTGCCACTCGCATCTACATTTGGCAGTGTTAGAGCAGAAAAGAGATCCAGGGACTTGCCCCCAGCTGTGAGAATGGACTCACGGGGCTCGAGGTTGGACGTGCCAACCCCTGAAAGGGCGGCCGCTTATCGACATATAGAGAGGTAAGCGATTTTATCCAAGCCCTCGATTGACCAGCACACGGAAGAGTCTTTCATGGACGCGAGAGAAACTTGGCCCTCCGGTCCTTACCAAGACTAAAATTCAAATTTTCCCCAGTGTAAGGGAGACCTGACTTCACAGTCGTGCCCTACCCCGGACCAATTTGAAAGAGCGAGAGTCGACAACCTCAAAGACAGGTCAAGGAGGGATATATGGCGGTATAGTCTGCGACAACCATCATCCTCAGTCGGGACTCGAAGGGTTGGACAGAGAGGTGAGAATGTTGAGCGACTCGGGCTCGGAGTTTAGCCTACCGGTCTGCCGTTCAGCAGAATACTGCACGTGATGTATTTTCCACCGGAAACCCGGAAACCATGTCGTCGCTGGCCTCGCAGCATTCATGACCTTCCGTCAGCCTGCTCTTTCCGGAACGGTCCTCACGGCTATCACAGGGAAGTCACTGTAAATGCCTCAGAATGCTGGAAGCGGTGAAGGCAAAATACGCTCAAACCACCCACGCGGATAAAACCTGGCTCGATTGTCCACCCCTCCCGTCCTCCACCTTTAACACCGTCCAGTCTCCTATCCCGCAACAGCGCCCTCAACTTAACACAACCTTCTCTTCGAATAACCACCTCCAGCCAAATTAGAGCTTTGCTTGACACCAGATTCCTCTGATCCAGAGACTTATCTCGAAGCTCCTCGAACCCTTCGCGACCTCCGTGTTCGAAGATCGATGTCGAGACCCAACAATCCGACGATTGATGAAAACAACGAGCAGAGCGCAGACCTCCCGGCTCTGGTTGAAGTTGCAGAGGGGACAGTGCTGAATAAAGTGGTGAGTTCGATTTTCCCTGCCCAATTGGCTCAGAAACATTGACCGGAATACCCCAGCGGCAAAAACTCAATGACTTATCGAGCTACCGAATTCACCCTAGCGCAATCATATTTAATTCTGAGTGTTCTCGCGGAAGTGGTGGAAAGGCCGAAGTGGTCCAGGCGACGTTTAGACAGGAGAATGGGAGCGAGGAACAGGTGGTGGCAGTCAAGAAACTTCGATATCACCCAGGCATGAACGAAAAGAAGTTCTCGAGCGTAAGCCTAATAGCTCCTGTGATTATCTGTACGGTGCTGAGGGAATCTATTCAGGAATTTGTCCACGAAGTGGAAATAACGGCAGGGCTATCACACGAGAACATTGTCAAATTGATTGGCTTTGTCGAAGACCTCGAGGATGGAGAGGCCTTGATAGTATTATCTTGGGAGCCGAATGGAAACGTCAGCGAATTTCTTGCCACCGGAGAGTGGGAAATTCCAGAACGGGTTTCACTGGTAGGCGAAATGATGCACGCGAAGGAGTCAGGAAAGCTAATGGTGTTCCTATTCCAGATCCAGGATACATTCGATGGTGTCGAGTATCTTCACACCCGTAATCCACCTATTTGCCACGGCGATCTCAAGTCCGTAAGTCGGTCGATCTGCACGCAGCCGGAACCTTAATTCTCAGGTTTCCATTGGCCTTAGCTCAACATTCTCGTCAGTGCGTCCTATCGCGCAATCATTACCGACTTTGGCTCCGCGCGTGCTGTCACTGAGCCAGAAGACGGTGTTATGGACGAAGAAAGCGGCCGACAAGCGCAGGGAACTCCTACAGCGGAGCGAGCGCGCCCTCAAATACACGTCAGCGCTGATGGAAATCAGTTGACCTTGACGGGACCAGCTTGGTCACTCCGCTGGGCGCCTCCGGAGGTCGTGAACGGGAAACATCCGCGTTTGTCGGCTGATGTTTGGGCAGCTGGCTGGGTCTGCTGGGAGGTAGGCGAAGATGTGAATATGAAAGCTGATTTCTGTGATCGTTGAATCTCGTCAACCGACTTTTTACTAGATCATGACGAACAAAGTTCCATTTCAGGAAGTCAACTCGGCAAGCGCTATTACCTTAATGGTGATCCAAGGAGAGGTCCCGCGGGCCCATGAAGATGCGCACCTTGCGCAGGTCAAGGCGCTTTGTAGTCTAATGGCGGATTGTTGGGCATTCGATCCCAATGCTAGACCGAATATCGCCCGGTGCTGTATTGAGCTGCAATGGATCGTGAGTTTGGCAGAAATTTCTTAGTGAACGTTCGTAACGCGACCCTCTCGTTTCAGCCGTCAATTCCCCCATCGGGTGGGAAGGCTTCAGGCAGCGGATTACCGTCTATAGAGCTTTTGCTAGAAGTGGGTCGGATACATTATTACGCGCAGAATAGCTATGAAAAGGCTATCAAAGTGTTACAGCAAGCACTTTCTCGTGCAAGATCGACGGGCGACCAAATAGCTGCTTCAAAGGCGTTGGGTTCCCTAGGAGACGTCTACTCTCTTCAGTCTAAATACGCCCAAGCAGAAGAGTCGTACAACCGAGCACAAGAAATCTACGCTCGCCTCGATGATGACCAAGGTCGAGCGGACACGTTGGTCGGGCTCGGAGACGTCTACCGTTTTCAATCCAAATACACCCAGGCGGAAGAGTCCTTCACCCGAGGGCAGGAGATCTACGCTCCCCTCGGTGATGACCAGGGTCTAGCGAACACGTTGGTTGGGCTAGGAGACGTCTACAGCTTTCAATCCAAATGCACCCATGCAGAAGAGTCGTACACTCGAGCGCAGGATATCTACACTCGCCTCGGTGAAGACCTGGGTCGAGCAAACGCGTTGCACGGGCTGGGAAACGTCTACCGTCTTCAATCCAAATTCGCCCAGGCAGAAGAGTCGCACACCAGAGCGCAGGAGATATACGCTCGCCTCGGTGATGACCTGGGTCGAGCGAACACGTTGGTCGAGCTAGGAGACGTCTACCGTTTTCAATCCAAATGCACCCAGGTAGAAGAGTCGTACACTCGAGCGCAGGAGATCTACGCTCGCCTCGATGATAACCAAGGTCGAGCGGACACGTTGGTCGGGCTCGGAAACCTCTACTGTTTTCAATCCAAATACACCCAGGCAGAAGATTCCTTCACCCGAGGGCAGGAAATCTACGCTCCCCTCGGTGATGACCTGGGTCGAGCGAACACGTTGGTCGGGCTAGGAGACGTCTACCGCTTTCAGTCCAAATTCACCCAGGCAGAAGAGTCGTACACTCTAGCGCAGGATATCTACACTCGCCTCGATGATGACCAAGGTCGAGCGGACACGTTGGTCGGGCTCGGACACGTCTACCGTCTTCAATCCAAATTCGCCCAGGCAGAAGAGTCGTACACCCGAGCGCAGGAAACCTTCGCTCGCATTGGTGATGACTATAGTCTAGCGTACACGTTGGATGGGCTGGGACACGTCTACCGTCTTCAATCCAAATACGACCAGGCAGAAGAATCGCACACCCGAGCGCAGGAAATCTTCGTTGGGCTCAATAATGACCACGGTCGAGCGGACACGTTGTATGGGCTGGGACGCGTCTACTGTCTTCAATCCAAAGTTGCCCAGGCAGAGGAGTCCTTCACCCGAGCGCAGGAAATCTACGCTCGCTTCGTTGGCGACCACAATCGAGCGGACACATTGGATGGGCTGGGAGACGTCTACCGTGTTCAATCCAAATACATCCAGGCAGAGGAGTCGTACATCCGAGCGCAGGAAATCTACGCTCGTGTTGGTGATGACTATGGTCGAGCGAACACGCTACGTGGCCTTGGCCACCTGCGCCGGCAGCAAGAACGTCACCTGGAGGCCGGGTCACACTATGCAGAGGCCAGAGATTTATACGCTAAGATCGGGAACACAGAGGACGAGAAGGACACCGCCCAATGGCTCACGGATGTGTTACAGAAATCAAATCCATTGACGACCTGATCCCCTGCACTGGCGCCCCCTAACATACCGTTTACCCGGTTTTCCTTAGTGTCCTGTTGCTCATTACTATACTCATCTCAGTGCTGTTAAATATCTCTGGAACATTATCTAGCCCCTTAGCTTGTACCAGTTCCTTTTGTAGAACAGCCGGAATCGAACATTGCTGTACCTTATGTATTAGCTAGCGGCTCTTGCGTAATATTGAACAATGTTTCCCGATTTTGGAACTGCATACTCCACTCTTACAATGATACGACGACTCAGGGGACTGATGATTTACGTCCAGCCCCATCAATGTGACCGTTTCAGAAAGGCACGGCAGTAGGGTGGACTCACGATGATACCGGGTGTCGGATGGTCGACTTAGACTAAGAATTCAACCTACAGCAAGAGTAACACATGGAAATATTTTGACTTCATCGAAGGCCGTAGGTATCTTGTGCACATGGATCGGCGAGGAATGACAGGTCGACTTGGCCGGTTCTTCCGCCCTCGGCTACGATGTCTCAGGTCGCCTATGCGCTGCTCCCGCATACTTTGCATTACATGAATGCTATATCATCTGAGTGCGAGCCAGGTGTCCGAACGCAGCACACTCCGGTGAACGATGAGGTAATTGCCTCTTTCAGGGTCCAGCCCGTGTGACCAATGGGGTGTTCGGAACGCTTGGGGCAAAAACCTAAGTCTACCAATTTCCAAAACAACGTCGACCCAACTTCCCCGCGGTCACAGATAACGACCCTCGACCGATAACGCACAAGTAAGGTAAATTGTACATGGTCATGGGAAGGGTATCATGTGCACAAATCTGATTTGTTTCGAAACGTACAAATAGGCCTGGTGCTCCCTCGCGCGTTACATGCGCCTAGTTTCCCTTCGCCTCCAATTCCACTGCTCAATCGAACCCTCGACCACTCGACTACGCTATTCGGCTGCCACTATCAAGCTCAGTAACACTTTCCCTTCGCAAGCACGCTTCAAGTCTTCCTTCTCTTCGATGGCACCGGTACCAGATCCAGCGTCAACTTCCATCCCGCGGACCAATGGGGCTCATAAAAAAGAGAAAGTGGCTATTATTGGATCTGGGAACTGGTTGGTAATTTCCCTTCTCATGCTGTTCCTGTCCTATGCTCATCCTATTCGTTTTCGTGGTGGGTGACTAGGGGATCCGCTATCGCTCGAATTGCAGGTGCATTTACACTCCATCTTCAAACCGCTGAGCTGGCCGGATAACGTAACTCTGGGTTTCGAATATTAGGGATGAACGTGAAAACGCATACAGGGCAATTTGAGCCGGAGGTCACGATGTGGGTTAAGGAAGAAGAGGTACGTCAAAAGAACCCTTTACGACCCACCGCGTGCGCACCCAAACGTTCCCCTCCTCCTACCTTTTACTCACAGGTCGACGGTCGCCCCCTCACCGAGATCATCAACGAGAAACATGAAAATGTCAAGTACTTGGCCGGTATTGACATCGGAAGCAATGTCAGTATGAGCCTTGTGCAAGGGGATCCAGAGGCCGCCCGCTGACCCACACCGGGTGCATCCACAGGTCCGGGCGGAACCAGACCTATCAAAGGCTCTGAAGGGCGCTACTGCACTTGTCATAGTACTTCCTCACCAGGTACGTGAGCCCGTGGCTATAGCGTTACGATGGGCGTGCTGACGCCATACTGTTTTTTTCCCTCCCTTTTTCCCTTTCTCTCTTTTTCCCGGGCGGACGAAGTTCCTCAACGGAGTGCTGAAGAACATGAAGGGACATGTAGAGGCAGGAGCTAGGGCTGTCACTTTGATCAAGGTTCGGATTTGGTCGAGCTCGTCTCTGCGGGAGTTGGAGAACTGAGAGGGGCCTCATTGGACAGGGCGTCGACGTCAAAGATGGCAAGATCTCCACCTTCGCCTCATTGATATCAAAAGAACTGGGTGTTTCGTGCTCTGCTCTAAGTGGAGCCAACATTGCGAATGAAGGTTGGGGAATGTTCAATTGACCCAGCTCTGCGAAGCTCGCTGATGGCTTGGGTCTCGTGCCTTCCCCTACCGTTTAGTCGCTGCCGACAAGTACTCGGAATCAACTTTGGGCGTTCCTTCCAACAGCAGTGAACAAACTGAAGACGCGGAAGATCATCCTGAAGCTAAATTATGGAAACCTTTATTCGAGACGCCGACGTTTAGGATCCAGGTTGTGGAGGATGTGGATGGTGTCTCGCTTTGCGGTGCTCTTAAAAGTAAGTGTAGCGACCTTGCTTCCCCGTGCTCTAGTTGTGGACTAAAGTGCATGCATTCATTATTAGATGTGGTGGCTATGGCCGCTGGATTTGTCGACGGTCTTGGGTGGGGAGACAACTCAAAAGGTGCGCCTCATACAGCTCCGCATGTCGCACTTCTCAGCTGACTTGACGACCGTACTGGCGCAAACAGCCGCTATTATGCGTATCGGGATGCTTGAGATTCATGATTTCTGTCTTGAGTTCTTCCCTGGTACCAAGTCGACGACATTCCTCGTGGAGAGCTGTGGTGTGGCGGATATTATGACGTCGTGTAAGCACTGCGACGAGACGACCGGGTCTTTTCTTCCAAACAAAGAGAAGTGTACTGACTTTGCTTGGTTTCTTTTTTTTTTCTTCAGGTATGGGTGGTCGGAATCGGAGGGTTGCGATGGAGATGGTCAAGACCAAAAAGGTACGGATAGGAGGTTTCCCGCAGAGTGTTCAATAGACGGGCGCTGATGGAAGACTCCTTTCCGTATTTAGTCCTTCCAGGAGCTTGAGAAAGAGCTCCTCAACGGTCAAAAGCTGCAGGGTGCTTTAACCGCTCTGGAGATTCATCAGTTCCTCGATGCTCAGGGTGTGGACAACATCAAGCGAAAGAAGAAGTATCCGTTGTTCGAGAACGTGTGGAAGATTTGCTTTGAGGTGCGGTTGACGATGAATATCGCGCGCTTATACAATCCTCACTCACAAGATCATTTTAGGGGCTGGAGCCGGAGAGATTAACTGACAACTTGTAGGCAAAATGTTTTTTTGTTTGTTTGGGTTTTCTTGGCATTTTCTTTGTGATTTGTAAATGTTCTCTTCGCCTCTCAGTATCTTTTCTTAATGCTACTAGACTCGCTTTCACGTGGTGTTATACTGCCGAACATGGGGGCATTTCGATGACGGGCGCCGAGACCAGATCGGGGATCCGGTGGATATGCCGGCATGACCGGAGCGCGGGAAAAGGGGAAGGAATAGACGCCGTGGCGCTGCTCTTCTCTATCTCATTCCGCGACCTCTGAAGTCATCGACCATAACCTTTGATCTCCCTCTCTCCCCCCTCCCCCTCGTCTGCCCCTCGACGACGTCCGATCAAAGATGCCGTCTCGTTTGACACTGTTACTACTTACGATCGTCATCCTCGCCATCATCATCCCTCACACCCCTTCAGGTGGAGGAGCTCTTGCGTTTGGTGCAGGTGAGGGCTTTTTGCATTCTATGGATTAGGGGAAAAATCGATCCTCTTTTGCGAATCAACATACTGATCTCGTCTCTCTCTTCCTTTATCATCTAGGTAACATTCCTGGATTTGCTTATCTAGAAGGGAAAGCGTTCCGTCATGGAGATATCGTGAGCATCTCCGGAGCGTCTGACCGACCACCAAGCGCTGATCCGATCCGATGGGGCTCTTTAGGAAGATGTGTTAGCTGATCTGCTGAAAAAGAGTGCCGGAGCTGGTCTACTTGGTCTTGGCGGTGGATCAAAGTTCGGTGGTCTCGACGTCAAGCGGGTATATTTCGGGTCAGTGGTGGCTTGCACTGCCTCTTTGGGCGTTAATGGGCTTATCGTCATATCTTGACCTCAGAAACTGGCTAAGAGACTATTCTCAAGCTGTCGATATCGCGGGTCTCAAGCAAGTTCAGCTCCAGACTATCTTGAACATCGTCACGGTCTTAGGGTTTCTGGTGAGTGCACGTCCGCATGATGATATCATCGGCGAGAAGGTGCTGAAGAATTAATTACCGATTTTAGGCTCATGGTGAGAACATCTTTACTGAGTCATAGAGACTGATTGGCTTAAATTAAGGCACTTTTAGGCTACGCGACTGGGCCATTTGAAGTCACGGCTGAACGTCTCGGCACTTACCTTCCCGTCAGTTCGGATTCGCCCGCCCTCTAGAGGGCGCCTCACACTAAAACAATCAATAGGTGGAGCACATTGACAATCCCAAAGGCTATGGCGAAGGTGAAGATCCTCGAAAATACCATCCCAAGTTACGAGGTCCTGTGCATCCGCAGGAGTACGCCGTAGACCCCCAGACGGGCATGAAGGTGGGCGGATGTGAGGAACGTGTCTACCTGAACTAACATTCAATGCCCAACCTCAGAACTACATTGCCAATGAGAGTGGCTTCTGGGACACGTCGAAAGCTCACGTTCGGAGGCTTATAGGTCAGTTGCCCCCGAAAGAACTGGTCGTTTTGTAGGGCTTCGCTGATGGCGGCGGCTGCCGTTTTGTGACGTACAGAACAATGCATTGACGAAGGAAGAAGGTATCGTCAGGGGAAGAACCAAGAAAACAAGTTCAACTCGTATCGCCTTTTGGGCTCAGCTGTGAGTTGGCAACTGCTGATCTCTTACCTTTTGATGACCCCGCTGACGTTTCCTACCCACAAAGCTGCACACACTAGAAGGTGATCGCTTCCTGGATCTGGGTACACTCCCTCGGCGCTGACAATGATCATTTTCTCCACATTCCTTTCAGACTTCTTCGCACACTCTAACTTCTGCGAGCTCACCCTCATCTCCATCGGGGGCTGGAACGCCTTCCCGCACGTTGGTGAACGCACAAAAATCCCGGCCCCCAACGGCCACCAAGTCTACCCACTCGTCACTGGCACGTTCGGTGGTTCCGATTTCATCCATTCCGTTCTGGGTGAAGCAACCGACCACCTTTCCCAATCGTCTCTCACTGAGTTGAACAACCAAATGGAGACCGCTAATAAGAAGCAGAGCAGCGGGGTGGGTAGTATCGGGAACATTAAAGCCCTGACTAGCGCGATTCCTGGTGTTGGTGGGAGCGGTGGCGAGATGGATAGGGACCTAGATAACATGCAGAGAAGTCGAGCGGGGGCTCAGGGTAAAGACCCCAACCAGATGTCACCCCAGGAGGTCAGGAGCGCGATTTGGCCTGTGCTGGTGTTCCGAGATAATTGTAAGTTGATCAGGTTCCGTCAATGGAGACATCTCCTCACTGAGGTACCGTTGACTTTAGTGGTCTTGAAGATCGAGACTGTGATTGGTGCGTTGTTTTGTGTGGGAGGGCGCAGCCGTATCTGATGAGAACGGTGATATTGCAGAGAAGATCCCGGGCTTGCAAGCCGCTCTCGATAGTTTGATGGAAGCCATTCAAGTCTTCGTAAGTTTCTCGCCCGCGTCGCTCATCCAAGTCAGACATTGACTGCAGGTGGCCTGGTGGGGTCGTTACAGGTCCTGACTACATTGGAGCCTTTCATCCGCCCTCTCATTGAAAC
Organism: Tulasnella sp. 424; assembly: GCA_019633425.1. Lineage (NCBI taxonomy): Eukaryota > Fungi > Basidiomycota > Agaricomycetes > Cantharellales > Tulasnellaceae > Tulasnella > Tulasnella sp. 424. The sequence continues at coordinate 112,965 of WSUB01000074.1, read as the reverse complement.
CGCGACGAAGAATCTAATGGAGACGTCTGGTGCTGTCATCAACAACCACGATCAATTCGAGGTATTCAACGACCCCACTTGCTCGGATCCGACCCACTCGTTCTTGAGGTCCGCTGTCTTGAAAGGACTCCTTAGGGATGCTTTACTGAGACGTCGCGTTTAGTAAGGATCACTTCAACACGATTCTCAATGAACCAGCCGGAAACTTGGCGAAGATCGTTGTCGTGAGTAGCGAATTCATTCATCTGCGGCCTTTATCGTAACGGTAGCGAATGTGAACATTATTGCAGATGTACGCTGTCCCTCTCATCACGGCCGCCTGGGACAACCCTTCCATCAATCCTCGCGGCGTCGCCGACCAGATCTTGGAATGCCTTTTCCATCCAGACTGGCACAATCGCAACTCAAAGATTCAAGTCGAAATCATGACGTATATGGGCAAATGGATGAACAGCCACGGCAATGCTACCCCCGAAGTCCAACGTCGCTTGACAAAAGAATCCGTCCGCAATCATCAAAACATCCGATTCTCGGGTCAAGCTCAGGGTGTCGTTTCCGCCGATTCCACCCACCAGTCCACACCCAAGATCGACTTGCCTGGGTTAGGTATCCCTGGCGCTCCTGGTTTTGGAGGCGGAGGAGGTGGGGATCCGTTGGCGAGTGTGATCGGAGCTTTGGGCAAGATGGGTATGAGCCCAGGTCCTAGTGGACCGAGTCGAGATGCCTATGGTGGTGGGCCACAAGCTCCGATGTACCATCCTCCCAGCGGACCTCCCAGCGGGTATGGCCCACCCCCAGTTCCTTCGTACAGTGCACCTGCCTACTCTCCTCCTTCGGTACCTCCCCCTGGTCGTGGTGGACCCGGATTCCCTGATGCTGGTCCCTATCGTGAGGGCAGTTATAAAGAGGACAAACATAGAGAGAGAGATGAAAAGGTGGGTTTCTATTCTACATCCAAGAGACCTAGATCTGACTATGAAATCTGCGAGTAGCACGCCAGAAAGGAAGAAGAGAGGAAGAAGAAGAAAGAGCGGAAACACAGGCAAGGAGAATATGGAGACCGAGACTATCGTCCTAGCGACTCGGATGACAGCGATGATGATTATCGGAAAAAGGACAAGAGCGAGAAGAGCCGCAGTGGAAATCTTTGGTACGACGCTCCCGCTGGAGGATACCAACTTCATGGACGGGATAATGAGCACAGTCGTGACGCTCCACCTGGCGGTCCTCCTCCCGCTCATGGCGGCTCCAGCTTCTTCGCTCCTCCTCCCGGCCCTCCCAGCGGATCCGGATTCAGCATGCCAAGTGCTCCCGGTGGACCCCCAGCATTCCCCTCTGCACCTGGATTCGGTGGACCTCCGAGCTTCCCTTCCGCCCCGGGATTCCCTGGAGCGAACATGGCGCCCTCCGAGTTCGGCAATTTCTTCCCACCTGCTCCTGGAGGACCTCCTCCCCCTGGTCAACGAGGTTTCCCTGCACCTGGATCGAACAATAGCGGGTTCCCCGGATCCGGATTCCCCGGCGCTGGTGGAAGGCACGATTATCATGGAAGCAGCAGTGGTTGGTGAAAGTGCGTGCGGGAAGGATCACACAGTATATAGTTACCAGTTGAAGGCCATTTCAAAGCGAAGAACGAGAAAGACAATGTACCAAAGAATAGGATAATGGAATGTAAAATGATCTGAAACCTGTTGAATCTAGAAATATTGGGTTTTTTTGGTGCTAGCGTCGGGGGCAGCTTTGCGAGAGATAGTGAAGGGTCCCGATGCTCTGTCGGCCTCCAAAGCGAGCGTTCGGGTCTCCGCCCATCGCAGCGTCTTCGTCTTTCCATCTCCACACTGTGAAACATTTCGAGCTGTTCGAGTCGGGTTGGTGCATCTTCTCCGGAGGAAGCTCGTTGTAGAGAGGGAGAATATGACTCTCCACGGCTGCTGCCGACGTTGACATGGTGATGGAGAGGTATTCCGCCTGAGACTCTTGCGTCACAGATAAAGTTGGGAAGTCGTCAAAGACTTCGTCAGTGCGCTGTCGTGACTTTGTTGGAGAACTGGTAAACGAAAAGGAAGGGGTCAAGTTGGTGGTTGGGATGGTGGGGAGGATTTCGGCGGGGAAGGTAAGGACGTCGTCGCTGAATGATGCTGTAGTACCCCGAGGCAGGAGGAAGGTGACGGTTCCAGAAAACTCGTCGACGGATTGCACCTAAGGAGGTAGATACCGATGAGCGAAGGGCAATCGCCTCGCTTGGTCCTCGTTGCCTACCAGCAAGTGTTTCTGCACCACCAGGCGAGGTTTAGCAAATGCACGTTTGTAAATCACAAGGTCACCATGACGGAGCAAGCGGTTCTCGACAAGCTCTGGGATCGAAGACACAAATGTTCTGAAGGGAAATGCGCCTTGAGGTCCCGTGGGTCTGGGAAGCCAATGGGAGAGGGTCACTCACGGTTTTCGGCCTGGGGTAGCCTTCGCTTTGCCCTTCGTGTTACTCGCAGAAGCAATTGGTTCATCATCACTCTCGGAAGGGTGATCTTCATCCCACTCTTCGTCCTTCCATCGAGCGTGAGCTGTTCCATTCGCAACGGCCTCGTTATACATTTGCACCCGTTGGGCACTCTTTTCCGTGAAGAAGCCGGATGTGATTTGGTCCTGTCCGTTCAAAGGATGAGCGGTGGGCGGCTCGAGACAATCATTCCGCGGGACCGGTTCGCGTGCAACTCACCTGGTACTGTTGGGCGGCCGACTGAAGGAAATGGCACTTCATAAAGTTGGGAGCCAAGAGGTCAAGAGACCGTTCACTTGGCTGTGGTGCCGTTGGTTGCGGAACCTGATCGACATCCATTGCATCGTCAGAGGGTTTTGAGACAGTTGAAGGATGAGACGCGTCTATCTTCGGCGCATAATCGATGAAGGAGGATGGTGGCAAGAGTGGGAGTAGCTTCATTCGCGCCTCCTCTGAGAGCAAACCCCAAGTCCAAGTGTTGAAGACGTCCTTCCCAGTAACAAGTCAGTGCAATAAAAACATCAAGAGCATAAGGACTCCTTACAGAGATGTCAACCTTGCATAACTTGCTTCTTGGGTTTGTCAAGAGGTACTGGAGAGACGTTGTGTTCGGCCGTGGTTTTGCCTCAGGTCTTTGCCGCTTGGGCGTAGGAGTCGGTGCGGTCTCGGAGATGTCTTCAATAGATCTTTTGGCGGGTGTTCGTGCTGATCGTCTTAGGGACATCGTTGGTAGTCTGGGGATGTCGAAAAACGGAGGTGGTGGTCGGAGTTATTGTGCCAGAGGCGCGAGAATTTGGCGTTGTGAGTGAGCCCCTGAAATTCCAACCTCGACTACATCATCGTCCTCGACCTCTCCGTCATTCTCGACAAGCATCTTTCAGCGCAAAGATTTTGACAGCTACTCGAGTGAAATGTCATTCAAGAAGAGTAAGGAACTAGTTTATATTGTGCAGTCGCGCTCAGACTGACTTGGGCATTCATTCCTGCATAGCTGCGACATACGCTTGCAACCCAGTCACCAACCGAGGTCAATCGACCAAGCTCAGTAGTACGCGAGATGGGAACAGGATCGTCTATTCAAACGGGAAGACCGTGATTGTATGGATGATCACATGTTCTTGGATTCCGAATGATTCACTGAAGGCATCGCTTGTTATCTGCTCCTAGATACGCGATCTGGATGTACGCCATCCAAGCTCTCAGCTTTGAGTATCTCACTAAAGTGACTTAAGAACCCCACTTTGGCCTACTCTTACGCAGGACACGTTCAACCAGTCAACGTAGCGCGTATCTCTCCATCTGGTTACTACTGCGCGTCCGCCGATATCACGGGAAATGGTGCGCGCCTTAACCCATGCTCTCGTTAGACTGAGACCTAACCCTTAGCGCGTACGCTACCAACAGTGCGGATATGGGATACATCCTTCCTTAAGACCAACTTCCCTCCCAATGACGCTCAGCCGTCGCTACCCAAAGCCGAGTACAGGCCCATGTCGGGCAAAGTTGTCGATCTCGCATGGGATGGCGAATCAAAGCGGCTCATTATTGTCGGAGAATCTCGTGAAAAGTTTGGCGCTGCGTTCATGATGGATACCGGAGGGACTGCGGGAGATATCTTGGGTCACAGTAAAGTGGTCAACGCGGTGTCCATCCGGTCGCAAAGACCCTTCAAGGCGGTTACGGCGTCGGATGACACAACGATTGTGTTCTATTCGGGCGTTCCTTACAAGTTCGAAAAGGTTCGTTAGCACGCTGTCGCATGAGCGGCGAACAGTAGAGGGCCTAATCGCAGACGTCACGAATAGACTATTCAAACCCACAACAAATTCGTCCAAGACGTGCAATTCTCACCTGGCGGGGACTTGTTTGCGTCCGTTGGTTCTGACTCAAAAGGTACCGTTCTTTCTAACATGATAGGACAATCTTCTGAGACAATGAGAGATATTAGCGTTCATCTATGATGGTAAAACTGGAGAGACCAAGAAGGAGTTACCCACTCCCCACAAAGGAACCATCGTAAGTTGACTCGTCTGTCGTGATCTGACCTTCGACCTTTGACATTCGGTTGTCGGTATATAGATGGCGGCAAGCTGGAGTCCCGACGACAAATACCTGCTCACGTCGTCCCTTGATTGTACCGTTAAACTTTGTAAGCCCTAAGAGTATGCTCCGCGGTCACGAAAGGGCTGACGTTCTATGGGACTTTTAGGGGACGTCGAGGCTAGCAAGGCGGTCACTACGTGGACCGTTGGAGCGGGTGTACCGAACCAGCAAGTTGGAAACACTTGGGCGGGAAGCTCTCCAGATACGGGTATCGTCAGCTTGAGTATGGGAGGAAACTTAAATGTCTTCGATCGACGATCAGGTGACGGGCCTGTCAAGTCTCTCTTTGTGCGCACTGAAACGCGGTTCACGTGTTGAGTCCTCACTGACAGGGTCCGACCGCGTATTTTGTAGGGCTCTCAACGAAGCATTACTGCTGCCGCTGTATCTTCGGGGACATTCTTTGCTGGGTCTTATGACGGACGGATTACAGCCTTCGACGAGCAAGGCAACGCATCGAGGTTCCCAGAAGGTGCTGGACATACCGGTCAAGTCACAGGGATGGTATCTGACGGGGAGAAGATTCGTTCCGTCGGATTCGATGACAAGCTGCGAGAAATTGACCCAAGCTCTAAGTCTTTCACGTGAGTCTTCCAACATTTCCTCCTGGATGCGTTCTTACAGGGCTTTTGCCTGAGCAGCGATAAGGCTATCAGCCTTGACGCCCAGCCCCGAAACCTATCGGCACTTCCAAGCGGAGTTACCCTCGTCCTCTCGGAAAGTGCAGTGAAGGCTCTGGATGGTAGCGGGAAGGAAGTGAGCAAGCTCTCCCTTAAATACAATGCGGGGTCCATTACCGCCAGCCCTGACGGCAAAGTTGTCGCCGTAGGAGGCGAGGTGAGTGGTCTGACTAAAGAGCTTCGCGATCAGAGACTCAGCGGGAGGGGTTCTCGGCTATTTAGGATAATATTGTGCATCTATATGATTGGACTGGTTCAGAGTTGAAGGAGAGTGGCAAGCTAGAGAAGAGCCTCGCGGCCATTGGAGCGTTGGCCTTCTCGCCGGACGGGTCACTCTTGGCTGCAGGAAATGTGAGAAATGATTTATAGTTAGGATTTTCTCCTTCTGACTTGCATTGTTCACTGCATAGACCACCGGGAAGATTTTCGTATTCGACGTGCAGACCCGCGCGGTAAGTCACCTTCGGGCACCAAGGTCGCCAGCACCGTTTGCTAATAAATTCTACGCGCATGGCGCTGCCACACTTCTTTGCACCCACTTCTTCTTCGACCATGTAGCTCCGAACTGATCGCTGGGGCGCGCATTCTGCTCGAATCACTTCGTTGGCGTGGAATGAAGACTCGAAGCATTGTGTGTCGGGATCCCTCGACACGCACGTGTATGTTTGGGATGTGGCCGCACCTGCGAAGCGCATTGCGATCAAGGAAGCGGGTCCCGGAGGCGTCAGCGTTGTGGCGTGGTTGAAGCCATCGACAGTTGCCGCTGCTGGAGCCGACGGATGCGTTAGGACCTGGGACGTCACTTTCCCTTAGTGAAAGATTGAACGTGCGTTGCGTTAGATTTGAATTCTAGGTGGAACAATAAACTTGATATGACATTTGGGCGAGTGGCGGTTGAAGGTGCCTGTACGTGAGCAAACGCGCGCCTGGGTGGGCAACTCCGCTTCTGTTTCTCACTGTAGCACAGTTGTTTCGCGATTCTCCCAGTCCGTCAGCGATGACGATGTGGAACGTTCCACAGCACCAAATGGCAACAGCAATCGACTCCAACGATAAAACTCGCTGCACCTCTGCCAAAATGTCTAAGAGTATCAACTATCGACACTGCGCACTACGTGGCTCATAACGCGGCTCACTCAGCGTCAGCTGCCCCCGCAGCATTTCCACTCATTCTCCTGTTCGTTCAACGACATTCGGTCTTTAACCCTCTTAGTTCTTCGTTTGGCTTCACTCCTTTCTCACTAATTACTGTTTGAACGATGCACGGAACGGCGAAGGGGATTGCAATCTGGACTGTCCTTTCGGTCGCGAGCGTGCAAGCCTTCGATCCTGGTAAGCCCAGCTCGTCTAATACGAGTATACCATGTGCTGACGAATGGTAACCTCCAGGCCATATTCCCTCCGATTCATGGCTTACTGGGCATGGCTTTCGCCATGGAGATATTGTATGGGCACACAGTTCGACCCTGTCTGGTTACCTTTCACTTAGTTATTTCGTCTCTTAGGAAGATGCCCTTACGCCTTGGATAAAGACTAGGCAGAATGTAACAAGCGGATGGGATTTCAAAGATGGAGACGTCAACCAGATTTACTTCGGGTGGGGGACGATATTCGATTTTAAAGACCCGATCAGGGACTAATGCGCTTTGTCCTCTTCAGAAACTGGCTGAGAGATTATAGTCAAGTCATCGATACTGGCTCGTTGAAAGTCTTCGATGCAAATACACTCGTCACACTCGTCACCGTCCTAGGCTATCTCCAATTTGGATCTTCATCGGGGCCGTTCCAAGTGAATTCGGAACGATTGGGGGTCTACCTACCTGTGAGTGCGTTCAGGCACATCTCAGCTTGAGGGAATTCACCTGTTGACAGGTTGGTACGAGCAGGTCGAACACATCGACAATCCACGAAACTACGCAGATGGTCAAGATGCTCGAAAGTACGACCCTCGCCTCCGCCCTCCAGTCAATCCCAAGGAGCTTCTAATCGACTCAATGACGGGGATGAAGAATTACATGATGAATGATTTTGGCGGATGGGACACCTCGAAAGCGTTCATTAGAAGGCAATTGCAGGCTGCCGCGACTCGCGGAAGGGTTGCGAGGGCTGCTAATTCGGATGAAATGAAGAGTGAGGCGTATAGGTTACTTGGTAGCGCGGTGAGTCTCCTCCGGAATAGGACGAACAATTTGAGATTAACCAGCTATCTTCCGTATTCAAATGTGGTAGCTCCACCCTCTTGAGGATTTCCTCGCCCATTCAAATTTTCTTGAACTCACGCTCATCCATCTTGGCCACAACGATGTCTTCCCCTTTGTTGGGAACCAAACCCAGATTTGGTCACCGGCAGGCAAGGATGTGTATCCTATGGTGACTGGAACATTTGGATCAAGTGACATGGCGGTTTCGTGCGTGAGGGACCCGCAGCGCTCAAACGTGTTCGTTGTTGACGCATTGTTGGGCGTTTCGCGCATTTACAGGTTTCTTGGTGGAATTGCCGACTACCTATCCCAGCAATCCGTTCCCTCGCTAAAGGAGAAGGCACAAAATACAACGTCCAACGTGGGTTTACGGCAAAAGTATGGAACGCAGAATATCGGCAAGCTTGAGACCATTCAAGACCTGCTGAGTGAATTAACCGCTCAAGCGAAGCATAAGGCGGCTGCATTGCGGGACTACGGCCCGTCCTCGACTAAGGCAAGCAAACGCGAACGGCGAGAGCTGCGAGAAAAGACGAAGAGATACGATGCCGTACATCTGGCTGTGCAGAGAGACCTGGGCGTGGTGGCGAGCATCTTAAAAGCCGTGGGGTTGGATAAGGATGGGGATGGTGATGTGGACGAAGATGATTTGACCAAGGCTTTGGCGAAAGTTGTCGCCCTCAAGGACCAAGTCAAAGCGAAAGTCGTGGATGGCTTCGGCGACGTGGTTGAGAAATTGAAGAATGCGAAAGGTGTGCTGGGTGATTTGGAGGCCAATTTGGATGTTTTCGTGCGTATGCAGTTCTCCGTTCGACTCGGATCTCCAGACTAATGCTGAAGGGCTGCGGCTTAACCGTAGGTGTCGCAAAGCCTTCAAAAGCTAATCACACCTTTGGTTTCCCTCATTAATAAGAAGATCGAACAGCTCATGGATACGGTCATCACTGGCTCTGATGCACAGTGGGAAGTATTCAATACCACAACCTCGGTGAGTTCGATGCAACCTGGTTGGACTTCTTGACAAGAGCTGACGTCTACTTTATTTTAGACTGACCCGACACACTCACTGCTCAGTAAAGATCACTTCCGAACAATCCTAAACGAACCTGCAGGCTTAATCGCACGATTGGTTATGGTTAATACCGTGGACAACATGGTTAGGGTTTGGGAGAACCCGACCGCGGATGTGGATGCGGCTATCAGCGACATCCTCCAGTGCATCTTCCATCCGGATTTTCCGCAACCTGGAGGATCAGATATTCAGAACGCGATGATTGGTTCCGTAGAAACTTGGCTGAACACGATGACGCCTCAAGATCAAACGGAGACGTTGCGGAGGTTGACGAAGGATAGCATTGCGAGTATGGGGAATGTGAGATTGTAGATAGAAGTTGATAAAACGACAGGTGTGAAGAGGCAGGCAGTGGTCATGATTTGATAAAGGCTAGGCCGGGGTTGAGTGCAGCAAGCTGGGGCTGCATGATACTTAAAGTTGGACGTGAGGGGTGTGGTCGCATTTTATCTTTATTGGGAATTTATCGTGGATCTTGCGACCCTGGTTCTGTATGCCGGTTCTGAGTTCATTGAGAGGAACAATATGACCGAGCGAAACGATTTGAGCATCTCTCGTTGACCCCTTGAGACGTCGAGAAGCTCTGGCAGTCGCTGCGAGTGTCGGTGATGGAAGGTAGATTGGCAGACGATGAGGTTACGGTCGCCTGGGTGTCGGTCTCGTCGTGATCCTTCCAAGATGCCCTGGAAGACGCATTACGACAGTCGAAAGCAGCATAAATGGCGAAGTACTTTCCCCCATGCGACGTTCAGCATCTCGTTCTGATCATTTTCCTCCATCGTTTGTCGAATTTTTCACCTCCTGCCGCTGGTTGTTGAAGTGAAGGTTGTCGAGTTTGTTTGAGTGTTTCACTTCTCTCCCTTCTTCTCCATTTCCCCTCCCTTTATCCCCCACCCACTCCCGTCTCACCCACACGCTGCTATATATCCTACCGCCATCGGGCCAGCAGCTTCATCTGTACTCGTATCTCGCCACCCTATTTCCCAACCCTTTTTCACCCCAACCTCTGACCACTCATGGCCGACGCTGCGAGCAACGCTAAGGATGCCAAAGACGCGGCAGCATCCAAGGCTAAGCACGGTGCCTCCGCATCTCAGGGCCAACCAGCTCCTCGTAAAGTTAGATTCAATGTCGGTGAGTATCTCTCTCCATTGCATCCATGGCTCAGCTGGACAAGGGGCGGGTATTGCCTCAGTCCACATTACGATCATCGCACTGACGACTCCTCGGCTCGCTTTTATCGTTGAAATCCACCCACACGACCTACAGGAACTCAATACCAAGTGCTAGATGTCATTGGCGAAGGCGCATACGGAATTGTATGCTCGGCGTTACATCGTCCGAGCGGTAAGAGAGTCGCCATCAAGAAGATCGCGCCATTTGAGCACTCTATGTTCTGTCTGCGGACTCTGAGAGAGCTCAAGTTGCTCAAGTTCTTGTCCGAAGCCGGCGTCTGCGAGAATGTGAGAAGGCCACTGAAATCGCGGTTTTCGCGTCGAGTACTGACTTGGTACTTTTGCTGCGGCCTCTCAAGATCATTTCCATCCTCGATATCATCAAGCCTCCGACAATAGAGCAATTCAAGGAAGTCTACTGTAAGTCATTTGATACGCGTTCGAAGACGCCAGCGTTGGCTATGACTCTATTTCTGACACGTTCTTGTCTGGGATACACGCACAGTGATCCAAGAACTCATGGAAACCGACATGCACCGTGTTATCCGAACTCAAGATCTATCAGACGATCATGCTCAGGTGCGTGCCCTTGCCTTCATGATAACACGCCACTTCTGCGGGCGATCAAGAAAAAAATGCTGACACAAATCCCAACCACGCGTCTTCCTCGTGTGCGGCTCCCACAACTTCCTCAACCTTCCTTCCCTTTCTCGCTTAATTAACCTGTCAAAAACGAAAAACACCAACCAACAGTATTTCGTGTACCAGACACTCCGCGCACTCAAGGCTCTGCACAGTGCAGATGTCATCCATCGTGACCTCAAACCCTCTAATCTGTTGCTCAATGCCAATTGCGACTTGAAAGTGTGCGACTTCGGCTTGGCGAGGAGCGTGAAGACCGCTGAGCCCAGCGGAACGGAGACCGGGTTTATGACGGTGTGTATCCGTCCCCCTTGCCCTGTTTCCGTAAACAGAAATACGTGAACAATTGAGCTCACATGACACTTTTCTTTTCTTGTCTTGATAACAGGAATACGTTGCGACCCGATGGTACCGTGCACCCGAGATCATGTTGACCTTCAAACAATACACCAAAGCCATCGACATTTGGTCCGTCGGATGCATTTTGGCCGAGATGCTGAGCGGCAAACCACTATTCCCCGGACGAGACTATCACCACCAACTTACCTTGATCCTCGACGTGTTGGGTACTCCTACTTTGGACGAATTCTACGCGATCACGACTAGGAGGAGTAGGGATTACATCCGCGCGTTGCCATTCAGGAAGAAGAGGCCGTTTGCGACCTTGTTCCCGAATGCCAACCCGTTGGCGATTGATTTCTTGACTCAGACCTTGGTGAGTGGGCTGTCCTTCATGACAGGGTAACTACATTGCTGAGGATATTTACCTTGGGACTGGTAGACGTTTGATCCCAAGAAGCGAATTACCGTCGAGAAGGCTTTGGCTCATCCTTATTTGGAGGCTTACGTGCGTATCCCTTTCCCATACCTCTCTTACCACTTGCCGGCTTTGCGTACTGATATTATTTCCACCCATTTCCTCAGCACGATCCCGATGACGAGCCCGTTGCTCCTCCTCTCGACCCCGATTTCTTCGAATTCGACCTTCACAAGGATGACATCAGCCGAGAACAGCTGAAAGAGCTGTTGTACGAGGAAATCGTAACGTTCAAGCCGACGATCTAAAGTGCACCCTGCAGTTTCCCCGTAACGGGAAACCTTTTGTTTGAAGTCGAGGATGGAATTTCAATGCAGCAGTGCAGGTCGCATTTCTTCGGACCGTTCATTCACGTTGATGGATCTCAACGTGGTATCTGTCGTATCTCAACCCTGTCGTGATCATTTTGTTGTTGTCATCGTCTTTCGCGTTTTTTCTCTTTTACCGTTCTCACAGTAGTAGCACTCCTTTTTTTTACGTTGACATGGGAAAACTGAAATATATATCCTGACGTTGTACTGATACTATTCGAAAGCTCGTCCGCACAGTTTGGACACCAAGAACACATGCAGAAGGGGTTTTACTTGGTTCCGGCAAGTTTCAAGCCGTTCTTGGAAACCTTGAGCTTCGTCAGCGCGGAGCACGCGCCGACTGGACGATCGGTGCCGGTTTGAAGGTAAAGAGTGAAGGGGTCGGACGCCGTGGACAAGA